>LUCH01003533.1:5051-65516 GCA_013368495.1 Paragonimus heterotremus
CCAGTAATTTATCAAGCATGTGAATTGTAATCCGTCATCGTCATTCACTTCAATTTAAAACAGCAGTACTTTGACTACCAACTAGCAAATAACCAAACGGGTTATCGGAAACTATCCAGCTGCTGACCATCGGAATACTTCAACCTTATGGTCGACAACCAACATTTGAAATCGGACAATTTTGTAACTTGAAACAACGGTGAAAGCGTTTTTTGGAGTATAATTTGAAGGTTATGTTATGATTATTTTAGACAGACGTAATCTTGTTGCTCTGACCTGATGTCTCGTGTACGCTGTGAATGCGAGAGCCTGGACAAATAAATGAGAACGTTCTATTGTCACATGTAACGAGGCTATCTAAGTTGACATTACCGCCGAGAATATCGGACGGCCTGCTTCATACTAAACCCTGTAACAAGTTATCCTGATAAGCAATAGTCACCACCTATGCGTTAACGACGTTCGCGTTCCAATTAGCAAGTTAATTGTTCTGTGAATATTCTCAAAACAGTTCATCATCTTCCAAGCTGACTAAGTGTATTTCGTATCCTAACTAGCAGTATGACCTGGTTTTATGACAGCAAGGTTAATTAAACCAATGCATCATTCAGACGTATGAAGTGATACTCTCCAAGAGCAGTTTGTATCAAGGATAGAAGCGTACTTCAAGATAATAAACGGTTGCTGCGTCAAATTAGATTTAATGTTTCTTCATCAGGCTCAACAAAAATCGATTAACGGGCGGTTGTCACAGAATAATATTTCTACATGAAGCAATATTTTTCTAGCGTAGTCATGCGACTCACTTTGGTCTCGTAGTAATTTTTACCACTTTATATCTCACTGTAATATTCAGTTTGTTTTTAGATCTTTATCTTGCCATGTTCAAGGATAAAATGTCAAAAACTGGTTTGCTTCGTTTGTCTGTTGCCGAAGGACCATGATGTTCACATTAGGGATAAAAGTGAACCGATAGATAACGCTCTTGATCCATATTCTTTCTGGGTGTGCTCAGTAATATCAAACACATACCTTCAGTAGAGTTCGTCACTGGTTATGACTGGCAGTGCTTTATCGTTCGATGTTTGAAGCACACATGATGGTCTTTTGTGAAAATGAAGAAATTACAGCCATTTTTGGCTGACTATAATGGAGTTCCGCCCTATGCCAACTACGTATGACGATCAGTGGCGTAGTTGCCTTCTCATTCAATTTTCGATATCTGTCACAGAAGGTTTGTCGTGGCAGGGACTGTTAACCTGTACTTGTTATTTTAGATGAGGTCTAATTGCGAATCATCTTGACTCCGGCTGGATCTGAACCAGCGACTTAAACAACATGCCCAAACGCGGCAAATTTTCTACCAGCTGAGCTACGAAGCCACGCCGGAAGCTCAGGCGTGTCGTATTTGTACCTAGTTACCCACCCAACCAAGTGTGTCTTATGGAACCCACCAAAAGATCCAATCGATTTACTGTTCAGGCAGGATTTCTCGATGATAGCCCAACTGGTAGACCATTTTCCGCTCTTGTGCACGTTGTTTCTGTCGCTGGTCAGAATCCAGCCGAAATCCAGACTTTTCGCAATTTTAACTTATCAAATCTGCCAAACTACTTATCAGTAGTTCAATGTACTTTTCACGTTCAGTCCACAAATAATTATGAGGCTGTCAAATAGGTCTGTGACTCATGTCAGCTACAGGTTCCATTGAGTCAGTTGAATGGCAGAATGTTGGTTTTCAAATCCTGTACCATTACAGATGCATTATGTAACAAACTATAACATTGGTCACTCAGAATTTGTAAAGTATTCATGCACTTTTTCAGATGTGTGAAGAGCTGCCCGGTTCACACAGTCTACAAAATCAGACTGACAATAAATCTGGCATCAGAAACAGACCAGACAAGTATCGTTTGATTTGTGCGGTCTAATTGTCAGCAACAAATTAACTCATATGTATATGTTAAAGCTTCACTTAAGAATTTATAAAACCTGGTATCTTTTAAGAAGCGGATGTTTTGTTGCAGAAACTTAGAAGACCCAGGAAAGTAAATAAACCATGTGGTAACTCCTGGAAAACGTACAGAATCTTCAACATTTTCCATAAATGCACCATATAATTCCTGCCATGCTATGTTGACACTTGATCTTATTTGGCAGTACATTATTTTTAAATCATTTAACTGTTCAGAAATATCGGTGGCCCACATATAAGCAAAATATATGAGGATTCGTTACTAATAACATTTTCCCCATCATCCCCTATAACGACGTCTGTCTCGTTTTCGCGGCCATGCAACATGCTTTGTACAAAAGAAGTACTCGTCGCAAGCTTTTTGCATGTCAAAGGTTTATCGAGTGTTTGTAAAACAGCTCTAATTTATAGTGACACTCGTGGCCGGCTTGAAATGTTTACTGACCTGTAAGCATTACATTCTGTACACATTTCTTTCAAGCGCTTTCTGGAACGTACTTCAAAATCGAGGCGTATTTTTTTGGGCAACAGCTCTGAAAACCCATCACTCCTAATGAATAATGTTGCACATTTCCTTCTTGGAAGATATACTGCGTTTCGTTCCAAAATGTAAACAGTCTATCAGCACTTGAGTATTCAAAATTCGGTTTTCCAAATAATCATTTACACTGAGTATCTCCTAATGAATTCCAGTTAATAGTAGTGACGGTCTGTCAAGTACCGGGCAGATTCAACAACAGTATGGTAGGATGCTTGAACTTTGCTGTACGCCGGCCCACAAATACGTTGGAACCTGGTAGGTATAAGTTACCTTTACTATACAAGCGTGTTGGTTAATAAGCCGTCTGATCGATTTTTTGTGCACATGTTGAGTGTGCAATCCGTTGGCATTTATTTGTCCTACAAAAGCTTATAGCCATCGGCATAGTTAACTCTGCCTTTCCTGATTACCATGACATGTATGTGGGTAAGAGACCAACTGATTCTATATGTATGCTTATTTTACAAATAAAACCTGATGGGTTGCTCGTGCCGTTCTACGAAAAAGGTAGATTGTTGACTAAATGATCGTAAACCACTCTAGTGATTACCACACATAGTCTTGCGAATGGACCTTGTTTTTAATGAATTATGTGTACTTGATTCGAACAAATGGTGACTCAAAAGTCAAGAAATAGGTGGAAAACCCAACTGAATTCATTCACGTGAAAGCGTTTGTTTTGGGGTTGTTAAGTAGAATAAGGAAGAAGAAATGCAACTTTCACGGGTCATCTATATTAAAAACCTTTTTACACAAATAAATAAACATCGTCATAGTAGTCCAACAGTAGAGTGGGGACTTTCCAACTGGAGAGTGAAAAATGATCCCAGTGGGAATCACACAAGCTTCATCATACAGTTCGATGGCACCTTCTTATGCACCATACAGGGAAAACTGTTTTCCTTTAAAATGTAACGAATTGCCTCGTATTAACATGTTTTGAGCTGCCCGACCAGCCGGTGTCATCACTTATCCAAATGGCAGAAGGTTATTTGTATTTTGTTTACGCCAAGTGAATAAATACAGATTGTTGCACAAATGATCGCGACAGTAACCTAAGACTACTTTGGCATGTTGTCTTTAAAAGGACGTCGTCGGGACCTACTTCTCTAGTTACACTCCAGGATCACAGTACATCATCATTGTCCTGTTCCTCAAAAGTCAACCAAATATCAGTGGGATAATGACCTACTGCAGATTTGCTGTTGAGGTGTAGGTCCTCTGATTCCATTGAGTGTGCACCATCTTTCTTAACCGGACATTGGTTGGGACGAAATGCAACGTAATCTAAAGCATATGTTTCACAAAGCAGACTTTTCATTTGTGTGGGCAAGGCATTATTTTACTCGGGGAATGTGTTACATAAAACAAACGGTGTAATGGACGACGTTATATTGTAATCCAATATATTGGCTCAAGAGATACTGGACCAAACAGCATCAAGTTCACCTGATAGTTGCTTAACGTGTACGCCGAAACATCATCGATTGCTTGCTTCCGGTTTATTTTATCATAACACATACTTTTAAAGTTTATGCTGGCACGAGCTTCATTCCTCTAGTTTACTCATGGTGTTTCTCTAGGCAACAAAGCTCACGTATTCCATTTGGAATGGTTAGTCAAATTGAGCCACTGTACGGAACTGCAAGATCGTGACAAATGAAAATCAAGTTAGAGAACTTGGATAATCTGTTCGGTGACATCTGTTGAATGATGGTGGTTTTCAGTAAAGTTGTATGTCAGCTGCATTAATTTTCCTTTAGGTCAAATGCCAGCGATTAGATTCTATGTTTGGATACCCATAAGTAAATTCGACAGATTTACCTGTTGTATGTTGACCTCTATTTAAACGACTGTCAGCGCATTTTGAAGTCAGATATGGTCTGACAGTCTCTGTATGCTCGAATACTTGTGTTCACAAGCTAAAGTCTGCCTTTTCATTCTTTTTCAGCGCTGTACAGTGGGACGTGATAGTGTTAGATACAACTCACTTTTACTGAATGATTATTTCGGAGACCCGTATGAATGCATATCAGCTCCCAGATTACCCACTCAATGAAACTGCCCTCAGATATCTTTCTGATTCGAACCCTCGGTTCACATGTGTTTGCGTCACGTACTGGTTATTCGAACACCCGTTTGGCGTATGCTTTCCGAGCGTGAGTGTCTGGATAATAAAGAAGTACGCACCTATGAGATGATCTAATGGTTTCCCGATTTCCCTCATAAATTCATTAGGAATGAATGGCTTTAAAGATGTGTTTCATTAGTACGAAAGGCCACCCGAAGTGGTTGAAACGTAGAGTACTACAACTTGCTCGTAACGTTTTGCTATTCTAAATCCATTTATCTGTAGCAAACTCCAATTTCTGTAAACATCCGACAATGAGATAAACTGTAACTAAACTTTAAGTAAAATTCTGAGTGGTCCGATGGTTTGTCTCGGAATGCGTTAGAGATGTGTCACGACGGGCGCTTAACCTGTACACTTCGTTCCATCTTAAAATTCTCAACGTATGACAGTCCTATCTATCAGAGAAAATGCTACAATGTAACAAAGCTGATTATAGTGACGTTGTATCTACATTTCAAATCAACCTGTTAAATACACAAGTAATTTAGCAGGGATTATAAGTCTATTTGTGTGCACTTTTGACCAGGCTATATGACACAATTTGTAATTCACTTCATGGTTAACTATTATTGCGCCCTTGTACGCTTTTAGAATCTAATGCATCTGTTTTGCTAATTCACTTTTTAAGTGAACAAGTGATAGAACGTATACGAGCGTTCAAAATAGTACATTCAAATTCCATCATCTGCAACAATCCAGCCAACCAAACAACAAATCAACCAATCAGCTCCCAACCATTGAATACTGTTGGGATTCCAGAGGGTGCAACAACATTGGTTGTTCAATTAAAGATATAGTTTTTAGAAGCCTTTCATGGCAATCTACTTGCGTTCCAGAACATCGTCAAGCAAGTTGAAGATTTGTACGATATAGTGTTTCGTGCCTTTCAATGGCCGGCACACGTGAGATGTTATGATGCATGTGTTGTAGTTTATGCCGGTGTGTATCACAAAAGTCTGGTAAACCATACTGATAAAAAAAGTTTTGAGTGGCAATATTACAGCGTTCAACTATTTTTGTTCATTTTCTGTCCTTAACCTTGATGAACAACAAAGTAATCAATGCATTTTGGTCAGTAATGTTTGCTCTGTTTGTAATTTTAAAAAATTTTCATGTGCATTTCATTAACGGAAACGTCGGTAAGTAATAATATGCCTTACTCGTTACATTAAGGAATACTCTGTTGCTTACGGAAAATTACTGGCCACTGTGTGACACCGGAACAAACGCCAATTGAATACAAATAATATGAATAGGGAACAAGACCATCACTGTTTACAAGTACAGGCGTTGATTCACGGTGATGAGTGTGTCCTTAACAACTCAATTCCTACTAACACATTTCTGGAAATAGATCCCCTGCATCTTTTATAAGTACATCATTTTTGGTCACTTGGATAGACCGATTGTGAACATAGGGCGTCTGAATTGGGAAGTCACTTGGTGTCTGGTACCATAACCTACTACTCACGCACTTGACTTTACAGTGGCCATTATGGATAAACTTTGTTTCTCAACATACTCTCACGGTTAAGAACTGTAACAAACAAGATGGCAGACATATTAAAACGGATGTCGACCATGTTTTCACTGTCATTCAACAGACTCCGTGGAGGTGTCAACAATACTTTTTTATCCATCGCTTAACACATATATGTAGGCTGACAGATACAGCAGAAACTCCATTGTCGGCATCAGTTAGACTATCTTGAACTAGTTTTCATCTTTATGTGTATAACTACTGATAATTTGCAACATTTCAGAAAATAATACACAAATGAGCATAATTTCGCAAAAGAACCCAGTTTCAGTATTTTTACGGGTAACTTGAATCACATTAGTTAAATTATGCAGTACCTATTAGTGACGACGATAGACAATATTTTCTTCGAAATTACAAAGTGGTACGGATTAACCATAGTTTTTCTGAAAGTGTTTCCAGTTGAAAAAGATGGAATGAAAAAGTCATCGACTTCCCATGCTGCTTCAGTGAAGCAACATATGTCCATTAAAAAAACAATTTCGGGAAATTAGAAACTCCCACGCAAATATTATTCGAAATTCACGTTGGACCATGCATACTTTATAAACTAACCTAACCAAAAACGAACTATGCTGTTAACTGCAATTTGTTGTTAATTTCCCATGTCAGTGAACGAGTAAGGACCAAGTTTGTAAAATATTTTGTTGACACATTCGAGCAACATATGCAACAGATTTTCCAAACGTGACGAACTACAGTTTAACAATACTAATTTACGTTCAAAATATTTACGCTGAATACTTAATTCAGATCTACTCATAATTTCCTCAACGTTACGTACTGTTCGAGCAAGATTGAACCGCTGAACGAAGGGCAAGCTCTTTGTGAGGTTGATACAGAATTGTCAGTGTACGTAAAAATTTATACGGAATGTATTCCCTCGGAATTTTACCATTTCTGTTCCCAATTAGCTTTCTACTACTGGCATGATCACGTGATGTATGGATTCCGGTTTACTGAAGTGCATCAAAAAGCAAAAGGAATGTGGTTAAAAACTTGTAGAGAAATTTAGTAACCGCTAGTTTTTCGTAGACATGAATAATTAGATTGTTTTGTGTGATGTTCGAAGGTTTTTGAGGTAATTCAAACTAGTTTAACAACACCTCAGCAACCAAGGAATTTCCATCCCCTTGTCTGTTTTCACTTTATTCGAATACCTGTATCGATTAGGATAGAAATGTTACTCTAAATTGATCCGTTTCTGGGTTTTCAACAGCTCATGGGTCTGTTCGCCAAAATGCAATGAATTAAAACGTATATACTAAATCAGCTTTCATCCATAAAAAGCCAATCCAGCATATGATGGGAAATGAGACTATGATATCACACAACTCTGTAATTTTTGGAAAATTTCTCAATATGATTTAAACATCTACACCTCGTTTTTATCCACGAATCAGCACTGACACTTGTATGTCTATTCTGACTGATTTTCACTCAACTTGTGAGCCACCAACATATCGGTCCGTCCGTTTAAACAAAGAAGAGAAAATTATACCCCATATAATTGTGTCTCCTTTTGGATAACGAAATCAAAAGACAGATTTTGCATGTTCTCGTCAGTTGCTAAACATAAAAGAGATGGACGTCAAAAATAGTTAAGTGAATTAAATTCACAAATCAAGTCGATACGACAAACGCTGTGTGTTGGTGCGTCATCACAAGCCTATTATCCTTAAGTCGCTCGAGGCGCTCCTTGTCATGTGCAGCAAGCAAAAGCTGCTGACCTTGAGCCTCCGTCTGCCATGGTTTTGACCAATGACAGACCACTGTACACACTGACTTCTGATTTCGTTATTCAAATTCACAACTGAGGAAGGATGTTTTGTGTTTCTCATTTTGTTGGCTGGATAATAAAAACCACTGGATGACTCACAAAATCAGATAGAATGTGAAATGAAGCTTAGGCGTGTGAAGATAATGTGTTACCATGTGTGCTTATTAGGATCGTACACTGAAGTAGCATTTTTGGATTCGAGTTAAGTAGGTGACCAGTAACTGTTTCTTCAAGTCAACTCTCCTATATCTGTTTGCTCGATAGAGGTTAAAACCCCTCACCAGGAAGAGCTGTGACCATTGTTCTGTACAGTATGATCCGGTACAGATGGACACTGACTACTCTGTTTCCTAATAACTTAGTTCATCAGTTTCAGTGTTGATTACAGGTCTGTCGCGCTACCGAAAATCGCCGGTTTTACACACACGCTATGGAAGTTTAGTGAGGTTAATGCATCCTCCTTGATTACATCCGAGAAAAAGTTAGTGGATTAATTGCTTCTCAGAAAGGGAAAGGAAAAGCCAAGGACTCTCCCACTGAATGGGCTGTTTACTAGACATCGACCTGCACTGATTTGTATACACTTATGAAATTTTGCACAACCCAAAGGCAGACATGTCCTGATTCGTTGCCTGACGGTCGAAGGAAAAAATATTTGCTCCATTGAGACCCTACAAGATTAGTTACAGTCAATCGATAATGCATTTCGGAAAATTGGATAATCGGATCATTTCATAACCAAGCATAATTTGGGTTCTCCGGAAAGCCAGTTGCACATCCACACTGTCAAGAAGAAACTACCATTTCTGCAAATTTCATTCCAAATTGACTTGGCACATAAAGCAATCAACTGCTCCACTTTCCACTTGATAGGAAAACCCTCGAAAGTGTCTACTTGACAAAGCTTGTTCACTAATGAGACAGTGTTTAATTGTAATGTCCAAGATGACTGACTGTTCACCACTACTCGGTGTCGGTATACTCATTTTTCCGCAGTCGTACAGCTAGATATGTATGTCGCACAGAGGTGTGCATCTAGAGGGATCAAGTACTTTCATCCGACTTGGTGTGATAGTGTAACTAACAAGACCATCACTAATACAACTCCATTTAACTTGGTGGCCTCAAAACGTGAAGTCTGTATGAAAACTGACTTTTACATCATTTAAATTGTCCCATCGCGTCAACCGAACTAGTTCGGTGGGGTATACTAATCACAGCTGAAGTGACCGCCACTCAAATGTATATGATCAGGTTCTGTGCTGCAAGGTTTGCAATTTCCATGGCTACCATCGGATCGTCTAATATCAGATACAAAGTCGGTGTGCTGATACAAATTTGCTGATGTAACACATGTACAGCATTCAGACCTCTTTGTAATAACCTAACCATATGCATTCGATAGTTTGAATTTGACACCAGTCAGTCACTTAGGTTCGTGCTCTGTCTTGTATGAATATCAATTTGACGGCAACTGTAATTGCGCAGATTCAATGAAGAATTACAGTGAACAAATTTTAACTGCATTTATCCTTCTGTAACTCAAAGGTTAATTCCCAGATTTAAAGCCTCATTGGTTTACTGCTTCCTGACGTTTAACGGAAAATGTGCGTTAGCAGGAATGCAAATGCCTGGTCTATTCTGTAATTATCTTCTCTTACAACTCTGTTGTAGTTCACATTTATTCCGTCAATCACGCTATTGTTTAGACATTCTTCTGAAACAACATGGCTAATGCACTGACCTTTGTGTAAATACCTCACTGGTTACTTTCGTATGCGACACAAAGTTAATTCGTCTGCACTGATGCTCACTAGAAGAAACAGTCGAATTTCAAGCCCATAGCTGTTGATTAACACAACTCAACCAACGAGTAAACATGAGTTCACATAAGTTTATTCTAACAAACAATCAATTATCTACGTGCCATTCTAAAGGTTCTATCCGGCATTTTTATCTTTTGTGTCCTGATAGTGTTGACCATTTTAACACACGGAAGCAATGTGGAATGGAACTGAAGTAGATCAGTCGAAAGAATGCTTAGAGTAAACACTTGTGGACCGCTGTTCACACTGATCAATTAGTACTGTTTGCCAGTTGTACACAGCTCAGCGCGCTTCACCAATTCTGAGGAACACGGTAAAACCAAATTGTAAATTTTAGGTGCCCCCCCACCCCAATCTCCTCCTTTGCTGTTTTGTGTAACAGGGTGCGTCTTTCAGATCTACTAGATAAGTACGCCTAGTAATCGATGACACAAAGAAAACAGGCCTAGTGATCTCACCAAATATTGTCAAGACGTGTGCACTACTGATAATACAATAATTGGACGATATATTGCTTCAGAAATGCCCGGATGATGTTTTTCATTACACGCATTATCCTCCGTTTTGGCGAGAATTAATGAAGCAGTATAGTGAGGGTGAGAACTGAACAACATTACTTGTTGGTAGCCAAGCAGATGTTAACGTGAGGCAACAGAAATACTCCGGAAACAATATAGGAACTAATTTTTGGGAGCTATCTACTAAGAAATGATATTTCCTACATATGATGCTCTGACTGCCGGCTGTCCTTCGCTTGGATTATTATCATCTACAACTGAAAAATCACGTCTCTTATGTCACTGAATCACCTGTTACCTGGTTCAACTCACTGAATAAAAAATCTTTTTTGACAGTCATGTTTTCCAAACACAACTGTCTTATTTAGAATCGACCAAGACACAACCGAAAACAATACAATGTCTCAGTTGTACCGAAAGCTTAAGAAGCCATTAACAACCGTAAAAGGTGTGCAACAGTTTCTGTCTTTCATACCACAAAACCGTGTGAATGTGCTGTGTTCGTGATTCGTGAAGTATGGCCACGTACAACAGTCGTTGACATCAATTCGCGTTATTATAATACTGTGACTGTCACATCTGGTTTTAAAATTATTAAAATTCCTATACGAATATGTTTATTTTCACTCTTCTGTCTGCTTTAATATTCTTCGCTCTCTGTTAGTGTATGTGCTGGAGGCGGGAAAATCGCTTTCGCTTATTCTTGGTTAAACATTATTGAGTTCAGTTGTGACTAGAGTGCCAGAACATGAAAACGAACACTGAACTTTTATTCGACCTAAACACACAATTGTTTTCATTCCAACGGACGATAAAACGATGAAACTTAGGAACCACTGGGGGATAACTACATTTGTAGATCGATTGGGCGACACGAAGCAAGACACCATTAAATACAGTGTAAAACACGACTACAGACGCACACACGTGCAGGCGCCAAAATGTCATCGCATCCAGTCGATCTGAGAACACAGCAGATCCCATGCACCAAAGGGCTTCTTGTTAAACCACTTTCAAGTTTGTGAGGCAGACGTTCTTCTGAGACTTCATTGTAAAATTAACCGAATGTTTGTGTGATGAGTTGAATACTCCTCATATACAGTTTCGACTGTCGCAAACGAACCAGCTTTACCTGTGTTGAAAACCTTAGGCTTGGTTTATATTATTGCTAGAATCCACTACTAGTGTATATCTTTCTATATCCTTGAACATAGATCGACATTCACGATCTGATCATGGCAAGGCTGAGCACCACTCACCAGCTGTAATGATAGTTATCTGAATGGACTGGCTCCAACGTGTGATTGATTATGAAATTGGCTATCAACTTTGAATGTTACCCCATAATCTTTTCATGTTTAGCCTTAGAACGTCGTAGTACTCTGTTTGGTTGAAGTAACGCCTACAGAATATACGACCGTATTTGGTCCATACCTCTGTGAACTGGAGAAGTCCATAAGGTGTCGAACTAACCGTATCTCATTTAGTTAATTTAAGAACGTAAGACGATTGTTTAACCGCATTGAATAAGAAAGCTCAACGTTTTTTCAGTTATTAGAAATATAAGTAGTCTGGTAACCAGGCAGAATATAATCGATTCATGCTCATTGGGCGACACTGCTCACGAACACGTATAATTCATTTTGTTGAATCAAATTACTGGGTCTTTTATCGTGTTTACGCTTTAGGTGTGCCTTATTGCTAGAGGAATTGATCTTAAAAACTACTAATCAACTACCAACTGTGCACACGTCTTGGTATATTAGCTATAACCGTAAGCTTTGTCTGGTTGGTAGGTACGCGAGGTGTTTTAGGTGCAACCTGCTCACGATGCAAATGAATTTTTGAAATTTTATCACTGATCGCACACGATCCAACCGAACTTGAACCATCGACTGAGTTGAGCAACACACGAGCGATCAATAAGTCTTGTCAAGCTTTAGTAAACTGAACTCAGTGGTAAAAATTTCACTAGGTATTTACTAGATGACTAAGGTTCGTACGGATTTGGAACGTTTCACTTGCTCTTTTTGCTATGAGCACATAAGTGAAACTGAAAATAATGACAATTTTGATGTGTATGAAACTCACCGGTAATCATCTCAGCCACGATACAACCTAGGCTCCACATATCGATCGGTGTGCTGTACTCCATACCAAGAATGATCTCTGGTGCACGATAGAAACGCGATTGGATGTATGTGTAGATACGCTTGTCCAAATAGCAGCTCGATCCAAAATCGATTACCTTGATTGAGCACCGTGCGCTTCGGCGAAGTAGAATGTTTTCAGGCTTCAAGTCACAATGAATGATATTGTTTCTGGACGTGAAAATGAAATAGATGAAACAGCGGATCAATTTCAACTCATTGTTGGCACCATTCATTCGTTACTTGCTTTTTGTTCTTAAAATCAAACCCACCCAATAAACAAGATTTTGTCTGAAAAACTGCAATTGAACCTACTGCTGTGAAGCGTTAAGTTACGTGACTTCAAATTGTCAAATTTAAGAAGTAACAAACAAGTATGCATTTGTACGATATTTCTTCCACTAACTTACGCTCCCGCAAGGCAAATCTTCTTGTTTTCCTAAATAATCGAATAACCTGATTTAAATATTGTGATTATTTATTAACCGTTCAGTTTTCCTGTCGGTAATATATACCGTTAAAATGCGGTGAGATTTGGAAGCCCGACTGGTAGAACAGGGCTGGACTACTAGGGGCACTAGTTCGGTCACCTGTCCAAGAATCTGAAAAGCATAAACCGATGAATTTGTGCACAGCTAAATGTACTTCCCGTCAGGGGTGTTTTCCATAAGTGGTAGACATGATCTATGCAAGAATTTTACATTAGATTTCGGTAATCAGAAATAATTGCATGTGACTTCAGCAATTTTCTCAGAGTAGTACTGACGAAAACCTTACAATACCAGCTTTTAAGTTCTGGAGATTACCGTTGATTTAAACAAGTATTTTGTTGGCAGTGAGTCGAAACCAAGACACAGTTTACTATCCTATCAAATAGGGTTGATTGTATGTTTATTTTGTTTGCAGACAAACGGTCTCTAATTTTTATCTGTTTCGGTTAATTTTTCCAAAGCTTTCTGTTTAACACGGGTATTAACCACCTTTTGTGAGCACTTCTGTGTTGTTGGTTAAAGTAGGAGGCTGACCTCATCTTTCCTTCCCTGTCTTCTACATGATGGAAGTTTATAAGCGAACTCTCAGTTGCTTACTGTGCTCATCCAATATGTAACTGGTTAGAATCGAACGATAGGCGACCAGTGGAACGAAAACTGCGATTTGTGCTATTAGACAAACGGACGGAACTAAAAGTTTGGAGTGCAGGCAAAGGAAAACTATTGATGACAAACAAAACATATTCAACGTCAACAATCGAATTAAGCCAACCGATGTCTTGGTTTAAAGTGACATAATCCTCATAGTGTGAAATTCTAAATTCGGGAAAGAATAGCCCGTTATTGTTAGGGTTGGGTGTGTCCTCTTATTGCCACGAAGAACCTAGCGCTGTCGTGAATGACGTTACTTACTGTGGGCTGTTATTTGTTTAGAGGTTTCTTGAACTAAACACCAAAGTCCAGTTCATCCTTTTCAAGGTTTGCAACGATACTTATGGAACTTTAGTCCACAGGGTAAAGGATGGTTATCGAAAACAATTGGTATGGTTGGTGTCTATGTAATTATTCACAACGAAACGCTGCGAAATGTATCACTTTTGACCAAGTCAAGAAGACTTCATGAGGTTTTGCCGTCTTGCCCATCTTACTGTTTCTGCATAAATAGGAGTGAACTATTCTGACTGTGTCTTCCACAACAGTGGAAGTAAACATCGCCTGCAGCTTGTCCGGAGTAAGGACTGTGGCGCCACCAGTAAAGACTTCTACTTATAGAACAACTACTGTTATGATGCACATCAGAGTTTGTCCATAAACTAGTTGGAGATTGTCTTACAAAACACTAGATGAACAAATTCCCGGAGTGAGTAGAACATCCGTAGGTTGGTTGCTTCCGGAATACCACAGTAACCGTGAGAGTCTGAAAGAATTTAACCCCCGGCCTTTCGTTTCCAAATGATCAATTTGATACAAACTATGCTAGGCTTTCTAAGCTAAGTGATTATGCCAAGTTTCTGGTTTACACTTATGCTTGCCACTCAATACTACACGTCTCTAAAAGATTCCAAACAGTTCCCCTTGGTTTTTGAAGCAACAGTAATAGTATATCTGTAAAATTGTTGGCAACTTCAGATTGGGCCCTTTTATGTCCTTCACTTCCTGAGACTTATCAAGTTGTTCCACTCATACATAGGGAATTGCAGGCGGAAATACCATACCATGCTTATTGGCCTGTTGACAAGTACTCCTGTACTCTTACAAACTGTGTGCACATAAAATTAATCTGGCTTTTCAAAAACAAACCACCATGCCAATTTTAAATGTTCTTTGGGAATATAATGCGGTAACTAAAATGTTAAGTTTCAAGACGTCACTCTGATCTCTACAAAAATGACGTCAAAGATACCCTGAGGTTACCAAACTAATATTCAGTGATTCATTGTCAGACTCTGGCTTCATAGAATGCATTTCTTGTGTTTGAGTTTCTGAGATGAAAATAAAGAGGAAGTTGGAGCGTAGAAGCGTACAAATTAAATACTACCTCAATCATGAGCACCTCAACACAATAACACACAAATGAATTGGTTGTGCCAGACACCCTTATGTTATCAAGAAGTAACAGTAGCAGCTTAAACGTTGTATTTTTTCTATAGTTTATTGGCCTCAGAATTTAAAAAAATACCACCTAGGTACACGTCACTTACAAAATCTACAGAACGCAAGAGACATGATTCAATTAATCAGTGTGAAGATTTTTAAAGAACTAATGTTTTAAACGAAGAAGTATGATAAATTTCAGTCGTTCATCAAACCATATTTTGTTTAGCCCGTTATTAGGTTTGTTCCACTATCATAGTTTAATTGTTAGATACACTACTAGCTAGCTTTGAAAATAAACTCGAACTGCTGGTCACTGACCAATGAACGCACCTCAGGAAGAAAGCAGCACGTTTAACGTTAACCGTACAGTCAAATCGCCCGAAGGTAGATTCTACCGTTCTCGACTAGATTTAGGGACCACTTGTGTACATGTGACGGGTTGGATTCTAACTGCACAATAAATCTTTCAACATCTCCTATGGTCTACCAAAATCACGTGTGATTTCTTAAATCCAGATATTTACCGAACATTTATGACACCTTACAGACAGGCAGTGTGAGATAATCTCGTTTTTCATTAAGCCCGATAAAGTGGATTATTTGATTGTGTCTCGAACTGTCAGTCAGCCAGCTTTTGTGTGCTATATTTCCTCAGTATGTCGTCAAACTTTGATTCCCCGGTTATTTCTGCACTGACTGGGAGGTATTCTGTGTTTTTAATAGACTGGTCAGTTTCACACACACGAAGAGCGAAAAACATGCGTGCCGTTTTGCAGTCGCAGAATGTTTAATTTTTCCAACACAACTGGTTACATAATTTTAAATTTTATAAACCAGAGCTCATCTAATTACTACAACGCTATCCTAATCCAACTCAGTTCCCGATTACAGTCTTATGTATCATTTAAAAAAATTAGTTTTATTGTTTAATCTATTAAGTACTCACAACAGTATCATGTATGTTACTCACTCGCTATTTGTGAAACAATCTGAGACTTGATAATTATTGTCTGTTGGATAAATACTGTGAACCTTAGGCCATCAAACTGTAATGACTGTTGCAACAAGACCGGAAATTAGATAAAATGCCAGTCACAGTCGTTTCTTGATCTTACAGACGATTATCGTAAAAGGTTTTGAACAGTCACTTGGTGGGCTTGTTTGTTTAGCCAATAGAATCTCTATAATCGACGCCAACTCAACTGTTCATCCTTCCTTGACTGGTGTCCATACCACCTGCGGATATGTGAATCAGCACAGAGACTGCTGGTCTGAATCTTGTTCAGACTGCCTGTATCTAATGCGCCGAAAACGGAAAGATAGCACACTTTTTCGGCGGTATATTGCCTCGGTAAGCAAACTGCTATGGTGATCTTTATAAAAAGAACTCTGCAATGGTTTGTTACACGTTTGACCAAAACCCAGGAAAGCGAATAGTTCATTATTCTTCGGAACATCACACTGTCAGTAAAACATCTGCAGGTACATGGAATCAGTCATGAGAGTGACAGATATTGGATATTGTTTCACGTCGAAGTTTGTCACTGTTTGAGCCGTCATGTAACTAGACATTCTGGTAAGGAGGAGCAAACCGATGTCCATCTCAGCAGACCACCTCTTACTATCCTGACCACTACACTGCTAACATTTCTTATGTCACATTTCTTATACCACAGTCCAAAATCCGAACGAAGTTCGGAGACAACCGTCAGTATGCATGAGTTACGACAGTAAATACGATCATGTGACGTAACATTACTCCTACCAATAAACGGAGTCTTAGATTGATTTGTTGTCGACAATATTATAATTTACAAGTAACCATAACTAATAAATGGACGTCAGTATAAGGATGAGCATCAAATGGATCTAACTTATTGCAAATGAAACTCCAAACAACCTTCGTTATTCCCACAATGTTTGCGGAAAATATTTCGGTGTGCAGGAGACTTCATCTCTCAGTTCTATATGAAGAATCAGTGTCTCTTTGTACAAACCTTCATGTTTGATCTTATTGACTCATCCTTGTTGCCTACAAATAGCTCAACGGATTTATTATTTCAGTACAGACTTTTCTGTAAGACAATTTAAAGTAATCTGAATTCGAATCATAATTAGCAGCAATATTCTCAATAACAGCAAACGCTCTATCGGTTGAGCTACTGTACAACGCCGGGAGCTCAGAAATTTGAAGGACATTGTTTTTAGTCTGAAGGGAAAGTAGATTTTGATGTTAGCTTTATTAACCATTAGTTGGTAAATTTGAAATTTCAAAGTACCTATCGTAAATAATACATTTAACACTGTTTTCCGTTTAAATCAAGGTCTGAGCAGGATACCCTGCATCGAAGCATTCTAATTTGCGCAATGAAGAAAGATTTTGAAAATGTTACAGATGCCTGCAAAATTGTGAAAAACCCAAAATAGCTTAATTTGGAGATGTTCAAACTCAAATTAAACGGAACCCAGATTGTGAACGCGTCTGTCCCCCTCCGGTAAGAGTGTATCAAAACATTCATCGATTCGGATACATGCGTATTAGTTGACGTTATAGTAAGTCTATTGTACACTCGTAGTCACACATTTTGTGATACGTCCCGGTCCTGACAGATATCTTCTAAGAAATGCGGGTGTCACAAGATTCCAATCATGCACAAAACAACTTTCGAACAGAAAATATATTATTCTACTTATTGTGCTTCAGGACGTGTCTTAAGCTAGTAGTAAAGAGTTTTGTCAAGCTCTTTATGGGAAGAAAACAATGGACAAACAGGAAGTGATGCCCACCAAATCCCTGAATGTTGAGAGCAGTTTAAAGTGGCGGAATTTAGAGGGATTCATGTTTGTCTTAAGAGATGAGGTACAAAATTTTTTAAGAGAACCAGTTCTAAAACTTCTGAACCTAGCCGGTGCTTGAGCCAGCAAAATGAACAGCATACCCAAACGTTGTGAACGTTCTGTAAGTCCAGCCATGGACCTACACAGTAACTCAGAATATTGACACTTGTGCTTAGTTATTTGCCTGTCCGTATGTCTCATATAGAATATAACAAATAATCCAAAGGCTGGACCACAGTGACACCATTTTTCACAAAACCCACGCTGAGATACGTCAATATTCGTTGATGAGAGATGAAACTGTGATACAAATAGGCACTTCAGTATGGTTGTTTGTGTCGGTGGTTCAGTTTCAGTAGAGACTTAGACTTTTACCACAAACCCTTTCTAAATTTAGAAACCTGTCGAACCACTCATCACAAACACTAGTCAGTGTGCAAAATAGAAGAGGGTTGCTGCAACACTTATTATGTTATCGACCGCCGAATACTTGGTTGTGAGAACCTTCGGACGGTGATACTCTCAAGTCCTGTCCAGTTATTGATCTGTGCCTATCGGTTCCCAGGTTTGGGCGTAGAGCTTATGCACAAAATGATGTGCTTCAGACATTTGGAATGAAGATGATTTTAGTATCTGTTACAGGATTCTCGCTGGAACATTATAAAAAACGTTATGGTTATAGATGTTTAAATTAGCCACCTTCTCGGCCTACAAGGCCTCAGTTAATTTTGAACTGGGTATATCAAATCTCAACTGAACGAATTTGACCGGGGTGTATAACTTACGCATTCTGAGAGACAGGTACGATTATTGGTTTTTCTTCCACGACCCCTTCTTTATAATTATTCACTTCTTTAACTTGAAGGTTGATAACACTAAGTTAAACTGGCCTGAATACTGATCATAAATTTCTTAAGAAGCTGATTTTGGGCGTCCAATTACTAGCAAATAAAGTCTACCTATTTCAAGATCACGTGTGATGAACCTCCTATAAGATTTGTTCTGAGATCTGACGATATGATTGGGCAACATTGCATTTCTCATGATACCGTGAAACCTGGTGCTGCACATCTAACCGCGGACGGTTTGAACAATTTTGTTCGAAGTACAACATCAACATGTCGTTAAAATCATACAAATAGCTCTAGTTTAAAGAGTATAACGATGACTATGATGTTTACTTTGTACACTACCCCATTTACAGACTAGTTCATATAATAGCAAAGTGCCTATACCCTTCAAATAAACTCCTGAGTTGCCAGTGGCATCAATACAGCTTCTGTAATGCCACTTTCTATAGAATGTCTTCACTGCCCCCTTTCATTAGCTTTCCCTAATTAACAAACGGTTCCTTCATCTATTTAGAAAACTTCTCATTTAACCCAGATTACCGTTATATCTTAGGGTACCAACCAAGGCCAGGAAGGTGACGTGACTCCAAGCCAAGAAAAAGAAAACAACCTACAATTCGTGAATCAATTTCATTTCCTGTAGACAACTTTTGAATTAATGTTTTTATTGTCTGTGCAAAAGTAGTCGATCATTAAACAGTGCACGATCTGATAGACAGTTTGATTAGAATTGATAATACAAAGTTTAAACGCATGAATCGGTATATTTAGAGGGTCATTTTAGGTGGACGTTTTCAGTCATTGCATTTTGAGCTCCTCTTAAACTTATCACTGGCTATTCACTGAGACCAACTGATGCCTGTTATAGAATAAAAACATCAAAGAGCCCGACTCATCTGACACTGTTGTTTATTAAAAGCTTTAAATGGACACCTGTAGACAGTGATTGCTTAACTTTTACTCTTATGTGTACTTCACCTTTGATGCAAAGTAGATTCTCCTGTTGACTTTGGATAAGAATGTATTGACTACACATGGACTTAACGAACATTAAAGTACTTTTTATCCTTGCACGGTGAATATGAGACCCAGTTTCATGATTCAGAAGAGATCTTCACATAAATATAACAACACACTGTCATCAGTGCTACTAAATTAAAGTTTATTTGACTCATACACTGTATAGATATCCGTTAGAAGTTCACCGTTCTCCGACATTACCATCATTGTTAACTGGCATGAGTGTCTCTATGGTTGATTGCAAAACAGCCCGGGCACTTACTGATGATGTCGCCAAGAGACGTGACAAGGATGCAGAATCCCCATCAGTTAAACACACTCGTGTTATTGCGCCGTGTGGTCATTACTTATGAACTATGGATATCAGCTTCGAGGATGTTGTGGACACGTATTGTGCAGTACTCATGTGAATACGACCGCACGTCTGCATAAGATATCTTGGTCGTGTCCAACGTAAGATTTATCTCGTACTGGTCACTAAACTTCCTTGATGAAAGCGTGGTCGGAGTTCGAATCCGACCCTAGAAAAAAACACGTTAATGACGAGCTCTAACAAGAACAATGCTCGAGTATATTGCCCTGTATCAAAAGGAGCTAACAGAGAAATCCATGAAAATGCAACAACTTCGTACAATTGTTGTTGATGTTTGATTTGTACTTCATGTTGTTGGATTTATGAGGTGAGCTCCGGCTTAGTAAATAAACCTGAAGTGAACCGGCTTAACCTTCAGTAAGCTGCTGCTGAAGTCCAAAGGATAAAATTAAACTCCCCTCTTAAAATTATCGATGTGAGGATTTTTCCTATTGTAGACTGCGTGAGGACAATGTAATGCTAGGTGGGGGCAACTTATGACGTCAAATTTAGCCTGCCTACATATTTTCAACCAAATTGAAGAAGAAAAAATTATATCGAATATTGTATTAAGTCTCAACGGACAACTTCACTCTGAAGCTTTTTCTCCAGTACACAACTGTATTGGGTGCCTTTACATACATACAGAAAATTAGCACGTTATTTTAAAATGACTTATTTGTTGAACGTTTTCGAAGACGGGTTACTAACTGAGCAATGAGATATACGATATAAACTCACTCAGAAAGGCTAACAACCTTAGAACAATTTTCCACAAGCCACACTTGTCTGGGATAGAACAAACTTCTACCATAAAAACTACTCGAGATATCTTTCACACACTTGCAGACACTTTTCCACCAACTAACAGTTCGTCATTCCAGGGCTACTTCTGATTTAATTCTAAGGTTCAAATGGGCTAGCTTCCGTCTGAACAGAACTTTTCAAATGGAGTGTGTACTTGCGATAAAGTGCTGTCTAAATCGCCCGAGGTATTCAAAGCTATCCTCAATAAACACGAATGAAAGTCAACTTGAACTAAAATTCCCTCTGTCAATTCCCACAGATGATCAGATTCTGGATGGTTTGTGCTTGGTTGATTTTGTTGTTGATTAGCTGTTTGTGTATTTATGTATTTTGTTGTCTGTCAGTAAATTTCCTGATTTCAGCAGTACTCTGCATCAGCGGGTTCGTATGTCGCCTGCCGGTGCCTTGCCGCCCACTAATTTTGCCTCCCCTAGGTCTTTTATCCATTAGCGGGTTGCAGTTTCCAAATAACCCACGGTCTTTGTTCTCTTTATCTCCCGTAAAAAACATATCTGTAACGTTATGAAGTAACTATCGCCCTCTTTCAAGAAACTGATCCAAAAGGACGCACACAACGGTCTGTACTGTAATTTTCTTGCAAATTCTGTGGTGTTTATAGTTCCACATTTCAAACCTTCGGCCTCGACTTAAAGCGAGAAAGCGTATTACAATAACACCTTAGTGATTCGTATTCTTTATATCAACCTCCAAAGAGCCCCACACCTAACCCGTAATTAATGGACGATGCAAATTATCGTAAAGCATCCCAACATGTTTGATTTAAACACAATCAGCTGGAGATTGCTGTTAACAGTCAGGTATGAACGTGTGGTCATAAAAGATGATCTTATGAAGCCTATCACGAGTCAAGTATTCGCAGTGGTATACCTTGAGGTATATACCTTATCGTTTTGCAAGCCAGTAGACGTGCATTTAATGTGATCCGTTACTTCTTGGGTTGGAAAAGAGCTTTCGCACTAAAAAGCCTCTCCAAGAAATAAACGCTGCTGGATTCTGCATAATTCAACCCATTAGTCGAATAGGAGCCCATTGTTTAATTGGCACTTCGGAAAGATTAATCTTCACAAACCCACATAATTCAGATGCAAATCAACGATAAAAAGTCTGAGCTTTGGCGACAGCTACAGAGATGGTGTGCTTAAACACGAAAAATATCACGTCAGATTAGCTACGAAATCGAGTTGAGAACTCACATATTCCACAGCTGAGATCGGTAGTCCACCCATCCAACTGTCGCACATTGAATCCACAACTTTTGCGGTACAATAACTAGCCGTCATACTACCGTTCACTTTTAACTAGCTCATCTTAGCCGCAAGCTGTTGAGGTTGCGTGATGATTGCTCATCATCATCATCATCATAGACAGCAATACATCAGTAGTTCACACTGATGCTTAACTGTCACACAACCACTAAGAAGAAGAAACAAACCCTGTTTAGGAAAAGAGAAGAAAGAAGGGAGAGGAGAGGGGACCTAATCACTAAAAATAGCTACGTCTACATTCAAACATACAACATCAAAGTGCGTACACCTTGCAAACAAATAGACGAGCTGTAAGTGAAATTAAGACATCATCAGCAAGACAGCTTCCTTACGGCTTTCACTGCCCCGCGTCATCAAGTGCACTCACTTCACAGACAACTCGGCCAAACAACGACAACACTCACGCCACTATGCTCGGTTAGCCGCCATCTCACCTAAAGTTTCAAGCCATCGACTCTGTGAGTCGCGAGGGCTCCAGCTCGGAAGACGAACCCGATCTACAGTGCCCAACCCCTGCGTGAACGATTTCATTTGTCTACACCAGCTCATCATCTGTCCACCTCGCACCTTACGCCAATCGGTCAAAGCGTCGGCAAACAGTGCTCGGTGTGGCAAGCGATTAGCTGACATCCTTAGTGCATGGCCTAACCATCTAAGTCTGTGCAAATGTAGTGATTGAATAAAAGAACCCGTTTGACAATCAGTGCCAAACACTCGCTTCCTAACCTCTTCGTTGTTTACTCGCTGGTGCCACCCAATACGAGCGATTGAACGCAGACATCGGTGGTCAAACACCTGAAGACGGTTCACGTCGTCTACCCTGAGCGACCAGGTTTCGTTGCCGTAAAGTAATACAGCCCTCACTGTTGTCTGATATACGCGAGCATTAAGCTTCGGAGAAATACCTTTATGTCGCCATAAGTGTCTCAGTTTACTAAACACCGCCCTAGCTTTAGAAATACGCAACTCTATTTCATTCCCTACACCTCCACCGCCGCCGCTGATGCAGCTTCCCAGATACACAAAGCGGTCAACAACTCCCATGACTTCATTATCTAATATTAAATCTGCGTAATCGCAGCAAGATTAGCGAGAATCAAAACAAGCAATGGTTAACAGGCGAGTTTGAGTGGAGATTCGAGCAGTGTTTCCAAGGTTCTCTGTCAACTTCTTCTTCAATCGGTGTGAGAGTCTCGTAGTTTAAAAGCGAACCGCAAAATTGACCAGTCGATTTCAACCTCTCGGAAAGGGAAAGTGCACAGTTAAGGGAATTAACTCTCATGCCGGATCACATGTTCATTTTGTCGGTGTATGGGGTGCTGACGAGACACAACAAAGTCAAAAAACCGTCTATCACCATGTCACTCAGACCAACTGTTTGCAGACTGCCACAAACCACTGATAAGCCCTAATACGATCGAAACTCCTGGTTGCTGCTGATGTTTGCACGACCAAATTAATGAGTTATTGACTCATCTAGGCTTTGTGTAAACGTGGGTGTCGTTAAAGTTATTAAAGACATTATGCACTTTAGAATGTAAAGTTTGGAGTGAGTTAAAATATAGTACGATTTATTTATGTACTATTAGTGTACTGTGTCAAAGATGGCTTACCTTAGTCAGTTTTTTATTTTTCTGATGGTCAGCACTCCACATTTATTTTACAAATTACGCATATAAGCTATATACGAATAAACGAAATGCCAAAACAGTAGAAAGCCTTAATTACTCGGAAAGTATATAGCCAGAGTATTGTGCCTATGTAAACTATAATGCAGCACATTTGATAGTACTACCTTATGTTGACGGTTGCAGACCGATCTGAGAATCCGGTATTGTATAACACCTTTATGATAATAAATTCCGTGCTGTGACCAAAATTGGGGACTAACTGATCCAAGTCAGAGCGACTTTCAATGCCTTAAATCACTGCATATCAGTCGCTCGTAAGGCGAAATGACCAATGTGTCAGCTCGAACTGACAGTAAGTTCAAGCCATCCATGACATTTATACTTTTGCACAACATAACTTTCGGTCACACTCAGACTACGGTGCGTAAACAATGTGATCTCATTTAAAGTGGCACTGCAACATCTGGAAGAAGATTCTGAGTAGGTTCACACAGACAGTTATAAAACATTGGGGCAGTCTATCTGATAAAGGAGTGTTATTCTTCTATTCCAAAAGGAACGCAGAAAGGATGACTTAATTCAGGCTTTCAAGCTCGTGGTAAGGTGGTCACACGTAAGCAAGCATTTGTTTACTCATCTTGAAGACTCATTAAACAAACGGCTCGAGAAAAGTGTCATAAAGCGAGAAGCAAATGCCTGCACACACTTTTTCCCCGTGGTGAATGGAAACTCCTAACAAACTACTATCGAAGTTATCGAGTCGGACACAGCAAATGACTGTAACATTAGGTTTGATGATTGTATACGGATAATGTTATCTGAGGCTGATGAACGTTTTCTGTATCGACTAAGAGACACACGTAGCTTTTGTCCTCATTTTTCCTCTTTAGTTATGCATTTGATTGCCCTTAGTAATCTATAATAAAGAGTCTTAAAGGTGATTAATTGTTTCTCTCTTCTGAATTTTTTACCACTCATCTCTTCCACCGCCAACTGCACACTTCTGCTTTTTCTATTCAATACGCTTTCGTAGAACGCTTTGCATCTGAATGACGTTTCTGAAGGCTGTAACACGAATTTCTTTGATATGCTTATCGGTAACCGTATTTCGTTGATCAACGTCTATTCAACCAGATGTCATTTCGTCACTAAATTGGCCCGCTTACGATAAACTAAAACTTTTCTCCACGAATGTTACAGCCTGACGGGATTGTTGTAGAGGACAAACATAGAAGACTGGAAATCGATGACAATTGCTACAAATAGTGTTAATTGGGTTGAAGCGATAGAGCTGGGCAGAGAGGGAAAATTCTTTGAAAATTAACAGCGACAAACATGGGTGTTGGTCAGTTCTCGCGGTTGCCACAAGCAAAACCTTGTTAAGCTGGGGTTCACACTTTCGTCTAGTTCTGAACAACCCTGATTGACATTGATTAGTGTGAAGCACGTCGACTTGTTAATTACATCATGCTTCTCAACTACGGAGACATTGATTGCTCAACGCCGTCCGAGCTAAACCTTCAGACACCGTCGATGAACCGTTAAAAAGTTGTCCTCACTAATGTAGTTGTCCATAGTTTAGAGAATCGGTTAGATTTTGGCCATTTTCTCATATTTACTCGGTCTGGATAAAAACACGTATCTAGCAGTTCTCAAAATTAATTTTATGGTTCACAAAGATCTATCCCAGTTGGTAGGTTAGAGATTACATCGCGAGTAAAATGACTAAAACCTTGTCACCTGTGCAATGTTTTCGAGCGGACTTTCTTAAAGAAACAGTTTGAATCAAGATAATTAGGCTGCTAACTTATCTCTAAGTCTCGTGACTGTTGAACTCTATCAAAAGCCTTCAACGTTCTGAACTTATCGGAAGTATGCTGCCGGTAGGCTCTTGGTGAGATCGTAAAAAGAAGCCATTTATTTTTCATTCTTACGAATTAAATACTAACCATAATTAGTTACAGCCTTCATATTCCCACAAATTTTTCAACCAGTCAGTTTCATTAGAAATCAATAGATCATTGTTAGACCCCGTCATCAGTGGTGCATATCCCCATTTCAGTCAAATTTTTGAAGAGAGCCATATTAATCAATGGAGTGTTGGCCTTATGTGAACACTGAGCCACATGTATTTTTAAGTGATGCTGAGATAATCCGACCACCTAAAGATGGGACAAGATAATTATCCTAATAACGGCGATAAATTA
Organism: Paragonimus heterotremus; assembly: GCA_013368495.1. Taxonomy (NCBI): domain Eukaryota; kingdom Metazoa; phylum Platyhelminthes; class Trematoda; order Plagiorchiida; family Troglotrematidae; genus Paragonimus; species Paragonimus heterotremus. The sequence continues at coordinate 31,096 of LUCH01003533.1, forward strand.
CCTTACGGTGATAAATTTGCAGTCAGGTTGGAGTAGCAGTGTTCACTGAACTTACTGAAGAGTTTAACGATTCTCAACAAATAATTCGAATTTTCATCAGTATACATTGAGTCCTATGCATAATAATCTTTGGGAATTGTAATATTTAAGCACTGATTCATGGGGCCATACCAACCAAAAACGTGTTACTAACCTTGTGTGGATAAACTTTGGAAACAACAAAGCTAACAGACGTTGACCACAAACTGGCGTATGCTCATTCCTGTTCGCATCGTTCTTCTCTATCAGTTACTGGCATCAAATGGACTATATAAACGTACGCAAATATATATATATACACATATAATAATTCTGTGATTGGCATTTGTGACCGATGTTTGATCGTGCATTACTGCCATATTAACGAAATATTTCAATACAAGGACGACATTTTCAGTATGGCTTCAGTTCAAACTAGCGGGTCGGATTTCGGAACACTTGAAGTTGTATTTGCTGAATTTTTTACCATCTTCTGATTTTCCCATAATTTGGTCCAGACAGAAGATCATTTTGTGTATTCACCTGAAGTATTATAGTCATCTGATTCAGTCATATTGGACCAAACCCTAGCGGGTATAGTTAAGTTAAAGTCAAAACCGAAGTCATCGCATTTTCTCAATTATTAGCGCGCTTTCATATTCCAAAAAGTATTTATTTTCTGAAGGCTTCTAACCGAATCAAAAGTCATCTTGACAAAATACCCGTTCAAACCAAACAGCTGTGCAAGAAATGTTGCTATAGGACCGTATCAACAAACTTTTTACTCATGTCCTCTATTTAATTAATAACCTGATTAGCAAACCAAGCAAAAATTGACATCAGAATTCATTCCTTTAAGTGATTTCTAAATAATTCAGTTTGAAAATTCGGCTAACAACCAAAAATGCGTAACTTTTTTGCCTGGATTACGAAAAAAAGAAAGTACAGATGAAGTTTACTTGAATAACTGCTGATTGGTAACACACGGCGACCGTTAAGCGTTTTATGGTTGGCTTGTAAACCGACGAACATTTACCACACTCCTATGGAAGACTAAGTGGAATGTAAGCGGTCAGTTGCAGCGGTCACGAGAAAAGTTGCATGGCTACCAGCGGATAAACGGTTGGACTACCATTATGACGCACTTGCTTACAGGATGTGGGAACGATTTCCGACTTGTTCAGCTCCGATGAAATCTAACGAGGCTAAAGCTGCACGTAACTTTTGTGGTGATAGCCGGGGTTAAATGATTACAGAGACAGTCTTCTAACATAGACTGCAACCGTGTTCACACTGAACTGGCTTTTTGTGTGTGTTTTTAAGTGGGAACGTCGGAAAGTTTGAGTCAATAAATTCCGATATTCACATGACGGTTAACAAAGATGGTAATTACTAACCACAGCGCCGAGGAAGAAGTGTTTCCGTGACTCATAAACTTTAGTGTTTTTATTGAGTTGCCTGACGAGTTTCGGATTTTTATTTACTAAATACATTGAACAGCTGAACAAGTACTGAGGTGCCATAATGGTTTTTACTAATTGAAGCACGAGACAGAACGTGTATTACTACGGAGCAGCCTTGTGGATAACATCACGTCATAGTTTAGAGTACTGCAATTTTTTCATCTGAAATGATGGAAAGTTAAACTTTTTCTAGTTAAATTTCATAGCTAAATGGGAACAAACGAGGCAATGGATTAGTATTCAGTTGTCGTAAATTCTTGCTGGGAGAAACAAGCTATTTAGAAACGTTCGTAGAGCACTTTCATAACCTGACATTTAAACAACTTTCCAAAATGTTTCAGGCGACGGTGTTATTCAAAATTAATGTTTCCTTGAAATGACAACTGGTTTACTGGATCCATAGATGATTCACTAATGAAATAGGTTATCAGCTAGAAGCAGATTTTTGTTTTTCGAGAAACTTACGTTCAGAAAAATGGTAAACGTCATGAATTATTATAAAGGTCTACTTTTCTATCAATGTGGCATCGTCCAGCACAAAACTGATAATCTGAGTTGGATCATGTCTTTTCATGTTGAAGATGTGAGGACAAGTCGGACGATAAAAAGTGGTAATCCCTTCATTACTGGTGTTACTCATGAGACTGTTGGCTAGGCGAATAAGAGTCTTGGCTTGTGCCGCTAATGATTATTGTTTGAGCTCCACCTCGGTTAGTGCTGTGTGATAAGTAAAAACTGGGATGAAAGCGAATCTTTAATGTCAGTATGAAAATGATCATCCAGAAATACTAAACAGTTATGATAGCTTATTCTTCTGGCTGTAAACAGTGTACACTTCAGAATATGAGTTAGACCGTGTCGAACCTCAATTATCGAAGCGATAAGCATGCTTCCAATAAAAAAACTTTTCAAAGTGTGATATACAAGATACGTATATTTTTCAGATGATGGATTTTCGTGACAACATTTATTTTGCTAAGTTAGAAGCTCTCATAATAAACGGCTGAAAATAAAACTAAAAACATTCACAACTTTAATTTTTCTTGTATACTTATCATTGATTTATTTCATATTTGCAGTTTTCTTGTCGGTAATCAAGCTGCTTTTCACTCAACGAACTGCAGCCTACTGTATTGACCAGATAGAACATGACAGACTGTCACTACCAGTGTTTTTTTACTTTCTCACTTCTAAACCTTTGAAGTGATACTGTTATGGTCTACTACCATAAACTTCTATACGTTCGATACAAAATATCTGAACATTCTTCCGTGTTCTTTTGCAATGTTAGTATAACATGAGTTTAACTAAAAATCTGTTGCCGAATACACGAGGTGTTATAAAGTTAATCGCCTTATAACTATCATCACGGTTCGTTGTTTTGTTGGCAGGATTCGGTGCATCTCACATCCGACGATAAACTAAGGTGTAAAGCCATCAGTGTGCTCATAATGGACATTTCGCAACACAGAATTGTAGAAGTTTTAAGGCTGACTGAGCTAAAGTGGTGAATAGCATGCTATCCTGTTAGTTAACTTAAGGTTAACCTAAGTGAAGAAGCACCGTTATTTATCCGACTATGCATTTTTATAGTTATGTAATCAAGGTTATTTTGTGATCCTCCCAAATAAACGAGCAATGCCATGTAGCTCACAATAACTAGCCTACGTCATCGGAAGCCATAAGTGTCACTTTTGTCAAAATCGCTGCGGAACTTCCAAAAGAGTCATTCTTAGCCTGTTCTGTGTAGCAAGTCAATTTTTCAGGAAGTTATCAGTACGAATTAGCACCTTCGTTTGAAAAACATCTTCAAGAGAAATAGTTCATTAAAAAATACTTTCCAGGGATGTCTACAGCATGGTTCTCATCTGGAAGAAACAGCTTGCCAGGCTTGTCGGAGATAACCCAACCAGTTTTCTATGCCCGTAAGTTGAACGACTAGAGTACATATGGGTTCTACCCATCACTCCGGTTAACAGAATTCCTATCTACATCCGACGCGGGTGAACTATATCAAGACTTGTTTTGCAGATCTAACCCAACCTCCGTAGTCTCAGATAAACCTCCGTTGGCTATACTTTGACCTGAGTGTTCTGCTAACGCTTAAACCTCATATGTTCATGTTGTACACAAAACCAAATGGTGAGTGACGCAACGCTAACTAGCTTCCCTTTCCTTTTTTATGATTTCAACCGAACTACCTAGAAATATCATTGCTGTTTACGGTGTTTGTGACGCGTTATTCCTCTGAAATAAGTGAACCGTCGTCAGCATTAGTTACAAGCTAGGATCACTTGATACCTAAATCATTGACAGTAACAGGAACAACAATCCAGACGCAGCTAGCTTTCTAACAACAGAGTTACAAAGTCACAATGAGAAGTTAGACAGTTTATGTTTGGATTCAGTCGCCCGTTCACCTCATCGCTTCGCACAGTATCCATTAAAGGCAGCGACTTCGCCAGCAGAATTTCTAGTATAATTCACTGCAGAGAAAATAGAGACCATCAGTTGGTACACTCTTACCTGGTTCATTACAAGTGGTATTAATCAGACCAGGTAATAACCGTTTTCCGTTGGGAGTAAGATAATGACAAAGCAGAGTCTCACTTGCACTGTTTCTACCGATTGACTTGATGCAGAGATGAACACGATACTGTCAGATGAGAAGCAGTCATAATGCACCTAGGTAGCCATCCAGTAAACTAGCCTTTGCTTGACATTGCTTTGAGTATTAGGTTCGTCAGATCTGTAAAAATGTCTTTGTATATTCCAACAAGTACTTTGAGAAACATTTAGCTCCTTTTCGTTCCACTATGATCGTTTTGAGCCCCTTAGTTACTGTCAGGAAATATTACTCGCCCACCCCACATATTTTCATACCTTACACGGCCTAACCAAATTGTTACAACGACAGCATTTGAGTGACAGTATTTTAATTCCTCAATTAAGATAAACTGATTTGACATTCAGTCAAAAACATATGGAGAATTGAATTGAATTGTATCTTCATCATCAGAATAGTGGGAGAAATATGAAAATTTCGCTATCATAAGAGAACTTCTACAAGTTTATAGCTTCTCGTGAAATTTTCTATTTTCGAAGAATTTAGAGGATCGTTTACACCACCGGATCATTTTTACGGGCAGGCTTGTGTGAGTTGGTTTTTCACATAAAAGTTTCCAATCTTGATGTATTTTGTTTGTATGGACCTAGAGTTGTCAACTTTTTAGAAATACAGTTACTCTTCTCACTTTCACTCATCTGTCGTTCGCCACAATTCTTCTGCGAAATAATAAAATAGCATACAAACCAGTGTAGGTATAAATCTGCTCACTAACGAAACATCGCTAGGTATGCTTTTTAACCAAACTAGCTGTATTTTACTGTTATTGATTTATCTAACCAAAATATCATCACAAAATATGCACTATATTTGCTTCGATGAAAACCCGAAAATATGGCATAAAAACTGTTGTCCAGTTAACTTTGCTGTTCATTAATCATTGATACAAATGTTCACTCTCCTTAAAGTCATGTATTAATGTAACTCGTGTAAGTCGAATAAACATTGTATGGTTTAAGTTAGTCCGCGTGTTTAATAGTATAAAAGCGCCTATTTAAAAATTACACTGATCGGTGAATAGATGAAGCAATTTAAGTCGGATCTAGGTTGTTGCTCCTGATCTAACAAACGAAACTTAGCGTAGAGAAGTAGAGTTATTTCGTTCTGGGCTGTGGTAAGTGAATATGAGACAATATTTGAAGTACGACCCAAAGTAACGTATCGTATGCTGAGATTGTGAACCATCATAGATTTATAAATTTTGTATCGTAGTATAAGGCCTATATTCTTCCCAGTCTTAAATGACTACCTGACGTTGGTTATGTGTTTGCAACCTTGTGCATATATACACTTGAGCGTTGCCTATTACTCACGGCCGTCGTTGGCCTTGACCACAGCAAGTGAGATGTAGAAAAACGAAAATATAAGTGAATAAATGAAAATTGAAGATAAATCGACATTCAAGGAAAAGAAATTTCAGACATACAGGTTAATCAGTTTTCCTTTTCTAAAGCCGTTTGTAAAGGTGGTATGATTGGTCACTTAGTCAGCAGACTGCATCAAACTCCGAACCTTGTTCAGTGGAGTTACCAGGACTTTCATGGTTCTTAACCACGTCATCATTAGACTATCTTGCGGTTTCTTCCAGCCGTCACTAAGTATCTTAGACAACACGTTGCGTGACAGACACTTTATCGGCATATGATAGGCAACAACAAACCAGTTGGGTCTCATTTAAAATCATCAATCTGCCAAACTACTCATTAGTAACAACAAACCAGCCTGAATACCGCACTTCCACTACCTGAGTTATCGCTTTTGAACTTGTAACATTTCCATACGCCAGTCGACCAGCTGTCACCTTGTTGACATCATTAGCTAAGTTGCTGTAAGTCGACCAGCCGTGGCTGACATAGACCAATGCCTATGCGTTTCATATGCTACTTGGTGAAGTCCCCGAGCCACAAAATATAGATCGTGTACACCCCCTTTCAATAGACACCTGTACAACATTGTGAAGCCATGCATAATGAAAATTCACGAATGCAGAACATAGCCTCGTGATCGTCGTAGACAGTTCGCCTGTTAAATTATAAATTAACCAGCTCCTACAACATATCAGTTGTACAATGAACAGAGGGAATATGTTTTTGGTCTGATCAGACTTAATTTGCAAATAACTTTACAATTAAGAACGTAAATGTAGGCTGAAAAACGAATTGGATGTTATCCATCCCGTTGAGTTGGGAACTTCCTAAAGCTTGCAACATTTGAACACAATTACCGGTTAGGTTTCATAATTTTCAGCACCATGTGTTATAGGCATGTGTTAAATGCATTTCTATTAAGCGTCATATGATAAACACCAGTTCGTGCCCCAGTAAAGCTGGAATTAATGAAGCAAGTTGATTTGCCTAACTCAAAAACAAACTGCCCATTTTTATATTTATATCTGTTTACGCGTAATACTAATATCTTCTGATTATTCCACGTATTTTTAATGATCCTTTGATTAAGTTATGTCAGTACCCCCAAATGACCGGTTCAATATGTAAGTTCTGCAACGTACAATGAACGTGATAATAACAATGGTGGTGTAATCAACTCTGTAAAACTTTATAAAGTTATCCGCAGTACTGCAGTACCAAAGCGAATTAGAAGCACTGATTTTCGGATGCACTTGACAGAAATAACTGAAATAATTTGTTGACTCAAAACTGTTTGTATTGCTTTCGCACCACGTGGCAGCTCAGGTTAACCGTGAGCTGTTAATGATGGTTTTAAAGATTGCTTTGTAAATCACACAATCACACACACAACACTGTTTGTTGAACCGCTTTCCAAGATGGATGGTCACTTGATCTCTAGTGATATGCGTGTGCACACCATCATGTACGTGACACGCGTTCAACAAACCGAAGGCCTCACCACACAGAATTCTGCTGGCGTGTTCGTCATGCAACACGCTCGAAAAATCAATAGACAGGCAGTCTATCGGATCGATATGTATTAGTGAGTGCTGTGAGCTTGAGGGCTGTATAGTTTATAGTTGAAAAACTCATTGTAGTCAAGGAACCCTGCAATAAACCAACGAAATGATGAGTCGGAAACCGACATCGGTCTATGATTTTGGACAAAATGTCAGGGTTATCAAAGATCTCACAGTAATCGTTGTGATTACTGGAGAGTTCAGTTCATTTGTACAAGAGATAAAAACAGTTTTGTTACAAAATTTCAAAATGTAGGCAACGTTGTGTTTACCCTCATACAGACTATATACATTAGAGAAGACGAGGCGGACAATTAGTTAACAGTAACACTTTTTTAATAAATCCTAATTTATCAAGTTAACCGTAGCGTAACTTTCATTACCAACGGCCCTTAAAGGTGGACATTCATTTAAACTGATATGGTTCGGTAATGAAAATGCTGGCTGTCACACTGTCGGCGATTGAAAGCTTTTAGGATAGGGTGTGCAAAATACTTTGCCGGTTCTGTAATTTGTACTACTGGATGTACGACCGTTGTTTTTCCTAACATAACGTTTAGCAAGATGTTTGTGAGACAGTTGCATTTAATCTTATTAATTCCAACTGAACAATGATGTAAAATTTCGAAAAACGATAGTGTGATAATCCGAAAATCAATTTTGGGTCAGAGAGTCGTTCCTCGGTTTTCTGCTAACTTTCTGGCTAGCTACGTACTTAACAAACGTGAGACTTGGATTCCTAACTGTAACAAACATCTAACAAGCTAGAGATGCGATGAAGGTTGGTTCTGACAAGACAGCTCAGACAAAAATTTCGCTTGTAACTGTCTCATGTAATTTGGGCAGACCAAAGTGGATAGACATACAAAAACCTGAGTAAGACGGTTAAAACAAGGAAACTGGTAGATGTAAACATTCGATATTGATTCATCAATACCAGATTTCCAGTAACGATTCAGTTTTTGAAGCGAACAGATGGGGGTGGATAACCAGCCAACAGTTAAGTCACTAAGACAAAGGAACGGTCAGGTTCACAGATTTGATGCCTCTGAACGAATCGGTCTGGCTTGATGTGACTGATTGCGCACGCCTCGACAGACCGCAAGGATCTTGTGCTGGAATGACCTGTCAGAATTCCTAATGCACAAACTGGATCGATAGCTTGACAACTATTCATGACTTGTCCAGCGAATGATAAAGTGGCTGTTTACGTGTTTCAACGACATGGTTGTTTTTTGGTAACACTGGCATGTGATTCTTCGTTCTGGAGATCAAACAGTTCTCGATTCTACCTATAACATTTTCCCTGCATCTACCTACAAATGGTTAAACACATTGTGAGGTGGCACTAATAGGCTGGCCTCCTTTAAGTGAAGACAATGGTAGCTTTTTTGTTCGAGTGATTACGAGGAGTTTTATCGCGTTAGCTGCCCGGTTAATTAAATTTCCCAATCTTTTTGCTGCTTGATACATGATGTAGTCATCCTTAAAAGGTCGCTCTACGTAGTTTCTATTTCCTGTACCTCTTCGATAGTGCTTTTTGTCTACTATACCTTCATATGAAATTTTTGGGAGTGACTGTTTGAATGTAGAAAAGAAATAATCAAGTCAGTTTCCTCCGCAAGATTGTCATGAGTACATAATTTTCTTGCTCTTATGAATAGCTTATACTTCAATGTTCTTTTACGTTGGACCGGTGAGAAGTTGCTGAAGTTTCAGCATTGATTGTACCACGCATGCTTCCTGTGGACATCTTCTTAATGGCTTGTGGGTCTGTCTAGAAATGGCCGGCAATTATTGACCGCAAACTGACATACGACCATTAGGTCAAAACGACGAGTAGTTAGGCGCCGTACCAGATTGGCCGAGTATTCATTTGTGGTGGACGTAACGTTTTTAATAATACAAAATTGTTATCTTTATAGCTGGCTGTCACCCAATGTGTTGACGTCAAAAGTTTGTGGACTTCTCATGGTTACTTTATCTATTTGACTACTGGACTCCTCACTAAAGTGAAAGCTGACATTCTCATTGCACAGCAGCACACTTTCTTCCGATATAACGTGGTACACTTTGATGAGCAGACGAATACAGTTAGTCAATTTGTACAGCAAACATACTTGTAAACAATGTGTGTGCATCTTCAAAACACATTAGTTTATTAGTTAGACTGACTTTGTCTAGGCCACTGATAAGTTCACGAGAATCTTTAATGAATTATGCCTGAAATGTTTGCTCTAGTACAGTTAGAATAGCGAGCAGCCAGCGTGCCAACTTTTTATATGGAGAGTTTGTCATTAAACATTTTCTTAACCTACTGATTTGTTAATTGGTCAGAAACCTAGATAGTGGTTTCAGAAAACATGGACTTATTCTTACAGCAAGTTTTGTAGTGCGCCGTATATAATTTATGTCAAAGTGGAAAGGTGTCAATCAATGTATACTATGTACACTATGCATCAGTTGGCCAGTCGACCATAAATTGTTGTTGGATCTGAATAGGCCAATGGGCTTTACAGTTGTCGATTGCATAAAAACGATACATGTGACGTAATATATGATTATAGCAAACTGACTGAGGCTTTTTGGGTTCGTTTTAAAACTATTTGTTGAAAATAACTTGGTTCTAACTTCGCTTGTAAATTTGGACATTTCGGTCTATTCTTCTTAAAAGTCACCTTAAACAGTGCACCTTTTTCTCCTCGTGGAAGGAAACCTCGCTACTCACCGAGTGACGTTAGGTGAGGTGATGACCAACCAAGCTCAGTGGTGTAAATTTAGTCGTTATTTGGCCGAGTTATGTGTGTGAAGTGAGTGCACAGAATGATGAAGGGGCAGTGAAAGCCGTAAGGAAGCTGTCTTGCTGATGACGCTTTACTTAGACTTACAGTTTAGTTCTTCGTTTGCAAGGTGTAGGCCCCTTGATGCTGAATGTTTGGGGATAGATGTAGCCACTTTTTGCTATTACTTAGGTTCCTTCCCGTCCCTTTTTTTTCTCGCTCTTTCTATATAGAGTTTGTTTTATAGAAATAATGTGTGGCGGTTAAGCATCAGTGATGACCACTGATATATTGCTGTCTATGATAACGATGATCGTGATGAATTTTGAAAGAATCAAAATATACATCTTCTCTGCTGTTTACATCAAGTAATAACAACAACATGAGACATAAACACAATTTCGATACACACAGAACCTATCAATCTTGAGAGCTATTGAAATCTATTGATTACATTGTCCTTCAGTGAAAGAAATTCTTGGCCTAGCAAAATGGAAAAGCCAGCCGATGTGAACAAAGGCAAGAAGATAAAATTAAAATAATTGAGCAGCTCAAAAGCAATCGGAGTGGCAAATAACCATAACAAATAAAAATTGGTGCTTCGGAATCTGTTTCTGGAGTCGAAAACGATCTTGTAGGGACCTGTCTGTATGGAATCCTACAGGTATATCTGGCTTTTAAACTCAAACAACGCCCACAGTAGATACTTGTTCATACATTCTGAAACATCTTGACGACTGGCTTTTTGTTAAAGATACCTGAACTGGAGTGTTGTTCTTCCAGAGCCAGTAGGTCAGTAATAATCCTTGTCATACGTAAAATTCAACACCGTTACCCGGCCTCATGTGATAAAGCTTTTAATAACTGCTCACTCTGCACAGACGATTATAACTTAAAAGAGTTGTCCAATGTGTTGTATGCAGTGGTCAGCAAGCGTGCTGCACAATCATGGGGACTGAAGTTTAAGTCTCACATTGTGCAGTGATATGCACTTCTGACAACTCCTACCAAGAACCGGACTAAAATCTAATGCTACCGTTTAAACGAAGTACTCTAGGACAGCTTGATTAATTTTGGAATTTATTATCATGCGTCAGGCGAACGTTGTGTTCCCGACTTATACCTAGCAAGCTCCTTCCTCTAAAGCGACCCGCAAAGCCACACACGGAGTGGATAGTGTAAGATTCCTTAATTCCATATTGGAACAGTCGCGTCACACGGGACCGAACCCGAAACAAAGGGATTTTAAACTTGTAGCAACCAAAGATCCCGATTATCCGCTAGTTTATGTAAACTAGGATCATGAATAATTCAGTGCTCCAACGGTACACAAACAGTAATTGCAGTTTGACTTAGTCAACTTAATCATACAATCAATTCATCCTTCATCCATGCCACAAATTTCGCGATACTCCCGATTATATAAACTTTATACAAGATAAAAGTCAATCAACTCAATTTTGAGCAGAGGTTTTTACTACCCATCGACTAATTGGTCAACTACTTTGTATCACAGATTTCGGAATTAAAGGTTTGCTGTGGTAAGCTATCTTCAAAAAGAAGCGAATTAGCTTCGAGTTATGCTTTTATTTTACTTTGTAGCATTACTCGTAAATATCACTAGGTGGACTTAAACAATCTAAACTGTCATATTCTACCGTGGATAGCATCTTCTCGTAAAACAGTGATATACTAGCCGTTGCGTTTAACTTTTCAGTGGCGAATATCACCTCGTTAACGATGAACAATTTATTGGCAAAATTGTGTCTTATAGGTAGAAGAGAGCACACACAGAATTTGTTCAACATGTAGGCCAGACAATAAAACTGACTTCATAGAGAATGTAGGCCATAATAAAGGACTAACCTTGAAAAATTTATAACCCGAAAAATGATCACAATGTCAGCTAAATCTGAAGTGCAGGACGTTAAAAAGGAGGTCACTTTTATTCGTATATCGTTTACTGGTGAGACTGCTTACAAGTGGACACAATCAAGCATTAAACAGGATATCTGCCGCAGACAAAATGTGTATCCAGTTCACTACATTCTCTGTTCTCCGACTTGTTGATAAGGACACACTAACAGTTCATGCCTATTCTAAGTATCTACTCTTTTAACTGTTCGTGTGGATCAGGTTATACTGGTCGAACATCAACACAGATTTCGAAATGATTGCGAGAAAGACACTGACGTTGGTATGGACACGATTGAACACAATCTTCATTCGTCTGGTTAAAAATTATCAAGCTCCCCAAGTAGCTTTCCATGTACGGAATAACCTGTAAAAAACGTTAGGACAAAAGCACTCTGTACTACCAAGGCTTTCAGAATAAGGCTGCTTAATTCAGCGTTATGTCACCGAAAGCGGTTTGTTCAGGCTTTCCGTATGTCATGGCATCAAATCCATCGGATCGATAATCGGTCTGTGCGGTTAGACTAATGAGTGAGTGTGACATACTGAACTAATCAAGCCATCGCCAACTGTTTGATTAGTTATCCAGATTCTCTGTCTCAAGTATGCTCGGTATATCTGTCTAACTACAAACCTCCCTATATACTTGTACCTATTTAAAGTTGAAGTGTCGCAAACGTATTGTTAACCATATGTGTTTATTCTCAGTAGCCTAATGGGTATACGTGAATTATGGTTACATCACATTGTACTATCGATGCTTTAAATTCTATTGCTGTACAGTTCAGGATAAGCCATGAAGTTGAAGGTTGTGATTGATTGGCTATGGCAGTAAATCCTGAACTATCACCTAGTGATGTACAGTAACAGCATAGTATGTACTCCATTGATAACGAATGGTATATGACTGTATCTTTTGCTTCATGGAGTGTCCTTCTCAAATTATTTAGGCAGCTACTGAAGGCAGTTACTGAAGTAAGATATAGTTTGGATAGTCCTAATAAACATTGTACTTTCAGAGTGAAGGGACATTTGCCCAAATGGGTGCAGAAGTCTGTATTACGGAACAACGACAATGTCTTTCAGACACGCAAGCAACCAGCGTCCGCAGTCGCAGGGCACGTCCTGACCACTGGTCACGTTATCGACCTAGTTTATGCAGTCAGAATCACTTATTGCGTCACTCCATTCCAAGATTCCTGCGGTTTGCTGAAGCTGTCGCAATTAATCGACCAACGCCGACCACGTGTATTCAGAAACAATTGCTCGTAAACTTGACCCTTTCCTGGACTTAGTGACCTTTCCAAACCCACCGATTGATAATCCACCCTACCCTTTAACTGTTCGATATATAAAACGTTTCATGTTATTGTAAATTAGGTACTGATGAGTCAATGTGAAATGTTTTCATCTACCAGTTTTTGTTTTTTCACTATTTTGTTCAAACTTTCATTTTTGCTTTTTACTGAAATCATTCTATTTGACCGTTATCTTAAATTCAGCTAAAGAATTTACAAACTTTTAAAACTCGGTAAAGTTTACCGCTCTGGGAAAAAGTCTCATATCTTTATTCTCATTTTAATCTTGGAAACAAAACATACTACTGATATCCCAAAACCCACAAATGACCAAAGTAATCCTAAAATCGTAAGCAATGTAAATTAAATAGGCGAAAGTCCACGTGACTTGCGAAAAAACAGATGTTTTCTGCCTTACGGGCAGAATACAACCGAGGCTTCCATATTTTGATAACAACAGGGTGTGCTGTCTTTGGCACTTCACGAAAAACCACTAACTAGAGCACATCTAAACATACAATATACACTCTGATAATTCCAACTTCTATTTACATCTATTGCTGAGCTCAAAATTTATGATTCGACTTCAGTTCTGGTGAGCAAATGTTTCAAACCTGTTCGATTTAAATGGAACCATTAGCACAGTAAAACAGAATATGAATAGTGATTATGTCTGTCTGCCTTGAGACTGACAACATCCAGTGGTCTGGTATAATTCTCAACGTTCTGCTATTTTATCTGTTGTTACTACCAGGATGTTTTTTCGAACTCTACTGTTTTACTTCTGTCACGGATGGCAACCGATAAGATTTTAGCATTCCGTTATATGCCCCCGATTGTCATTAGTGAACTGAGTCTAGGGGAGTCAGTGTGTTGAATATAAGACCGGTTATAAACCAATCCGTATTCACGTTAGTTATTTTTGTATATGTTACCTCTCACTTGTTATGAACTGGTTCGGTTTACTGTCAGCAGATATTTATAAATGCCTCCGTACCACTACAATCCTGCTTTAGCAAATAGTGTCTATTTGTCTTGTGAAATAAAATTATATTATTTATTTTTAGGCACAGTCTATGAACTACTATGAGTTTATTAAATTACGTACAATGACACCGAAAAGGTTGACACAGTTAGCAACTAGAAATAAGAAGTGACAACCTGATGAATTAAATAAAAATCAGTCTTCCTCCGAGAAAGTAGTTCTAAGTTTGCCACAAATTTTTCAATAACTTTCGTGCCAAACTTAACAACTTGAGATTTAGTGAAGCAAAATGAGACAACTTTCGTTTCCATAAAGGTTTGTCCCTAAAAAGGTTATTTGAACGTATACATTACCAGGTATTTTTAGGTAGCCAAAGTGTTTAAAAGCGCATATTTCTGATGCAAATTAATACACAACTAAAGAAAAGAGTACGCAGAAAAGACCGTTGCATGCAGTTTGTCAGTGAATTTTATATCTCCAATTATGGCAGTAACAACCTTGCCGGTGATAACCATCATCAGATTAGACGAATGCTTTTGCTTTTGAAGAGTGCCAATAGTACCAAAGGTCTGAGGACCAACTACTCCGCTTGACACTTTACCAAACCTAATTATACGAACGATAAAACAAAATTTACTAAAACACCGGCGCTTTTCAAGGCAGCATATTAATTTTCAATCTAGAACTGTTATCACATCCTGCAGATTTACAGTAAGATTGGTTTTCTTTAGTTTGCATAATTACTAATAAAAAACGATTGCACGGATTGCTGTTATATACGGATTTATCTTAAATTACTTTTAATCTTGTCCCGTTCCTCACTAAACAAATAAATAGTACTTTCTGGTCAAATATGGATTTTCACTTGAAAACCCATATGTGCTCCCTCTAATCTATTCAACGAATGTCCATCATTTCGTAGTAAAATAACTTACTACTCGGAATGACTGAGCATTGCATTATTTCCTCATAACTGCTTCATTGGCTAAGTGTGAAGTCATTTTTTCTAGATCGTTCAATGATGAGTATTTTTAAAGTTCCATTTGATCTCAGCGTTTTTAAGATTATGTTGCAAGATTTATATCAAAGATAAGTTGAATGCACGATTTAAGATGCGTAGTGTTAGGAAACGTGAATAAATTAAAAATAGTGTGAAATAGTTGCTAACCTACCTTTATTATGTTCTGGTATAATCCAAAGTGAATACAAAATTTTCGCACAAACGTCCTTCGCATTTTCCACGGTTGGTGTTTATACAATCCATAAAGTTAACTGATATTAAATTGAAACATTGAGACTTTTTGTACATAATATGCAATAATTGCATCTAGCTCTCCTTTGTCCGAGTTATTAGCCACTTTCACCACATTATTATGGAAATGAGGTTGTTTTTCACCTTCACCACTCTACTGCACCATGTTACCATACTTCTTAACACTTTAGCTCAGCGGGAAGGTTGAAATCAATCCTGCGAGGGATACAGAAAATCAGGGAATCAACCTACGGCCACTTATACATTGGTTTGATTGTGGTTTTTTGATCATATCTGTCCATCTGCTGACTTGAAAAATCTAACAACATCCCTTTTCATATGAAGCATTTTTATTCAAGTGGCTGCCCACAAAAACGTGAATAACATTATTCACGTTTTTTAGCAATATGTCGAATAAAAAATTCATTTTTGTAAGCATCATGGAACACTTATCTTGTACGCAATTAATTACTCATGGAGGCTTTGTACTGTGACGTGTAGGTTAAAACTGCAAGAAAAAATAGTAGACCAATATGTCACATTTCTAGTCTGTAAGAACTGAACTGTGAAAAAACCAATGATATGTAAGGAGCGAATATCAACAGCTATTTAGATATTTCAAGAATGTCAAGGCATCAGGTGGGAGCCACCTAGGTAGTAATCTTTTCTTTCACAATAAACATGATTTTTGAACCTAGTATCCTTTAAAACGTTAAAAAATTGATGTATAGCAGAGTTAAAAACGACTTTTTCCACATAGTATGTCTCGAACACAGTTTGCTGCATTTCATCAGGTACATACTGAAGTCTATGAGTTCATATAGCAAAGTTTAGTTGATATTAGGAAGCTAAACAATAAGCCCAACAAATACACGCATATTCACATACTTTCAGGAATAACAGCTGCCATGGTACTCTGGTATTAACGAACGAGTTTTCTGTACGCAGAGGGGTGACCTCCATAGAAAGAGTTTCGGTGTGTTTCCGAGTAAAAATTCTGCGTTCATGTTGCGGAAATTTTCCATAAGTATTAGTTATGATTCATGACTTGGATGTGAATTTCGTTTTGGTGATTTGCATGATCTTTATGGCTTTATTTGACGCATATTAACTTTCTTAACACAAATCTTCCCATCAAAATCAATAAACTGTTGCTAGTTATGCGGTGCATATCTATGGGCAGCCTTTTGAACCCATTTTCAAGCCCAATGGAGTTCGAAAGTACATCATATCTCACTGTTTTTAAGATGAGCCTATGGAATGGACCTTTGTGGTCTTTGGGTATTTTTAAGTAAGCCTCCATCCAGGTCAAAAGCTGAAAAAAATGAGCATGCGTTCGTTATCGTCTTATTTGGCAATTATTTTTACTGGGGATATCATACGGGTTACTCAGTATGGCTGTCCTTTATAAAGCACACAGTGCAACTTCAAAGTGGTGCTGTTACGACTTAAAAATAGCTCTTATTCTGCACCCCTTGGCTCAAGCGAGCTACTGTGAACCACTAACTGCTTTAGTAACTTGGGCATGGTTAGTTTATCGGCTTGTGTTATCGCCGACAAGAAAAATATCAAAATAATGAAAGTCTGCATCACGTTTGCCAAATTATTAGTGGCGTTATCGAAGGGTCTGGTGGTCAGTTAAATGAGACAACCACAACGCATATATGCATCATTTCTGCTCCATGGATCAAAGGCATGGCGTACTGGCGCCGATAAAATGTATCAGCCCTACTTCTATTACTACGGTTATTTATTCTAAGATAGACTGCACTGGGTGAGCTAACTTTAATTAGGACTTAACTTTTCTTTAGACTATATTTGAAAAATTGTAAGCTAAAGAATGACAGCTGGAGCACTAAGAGGGCGCAACCCGTTTTGGTTGTATATTGTTGGATGTATTGATAAGATCTTGACCGTATTTCATGCTGTTCAGCGCAATTCACAAATGCTAGACAGAATCAAACAGTAATAAGGTGAGCGGGTAGTCACCGGTTATAAAGATTTGCTGAACCCGTCGCCAATGTCCGCAGACGCAGTCTGCCACTTCAAAACGTTGCCGGACATTCCCATCGTTGGTGTAAGACACTGTCAAAGACTGTAGTATTACGCCACTAATGGCAATTTATTTTTATTCACAAGATCCTTAGTTATCCTATCCACCCAATGTTTATTACATGCTAACTCTTAGGCAAGAATCTTTGGCTATTTATAAATTTACTAATGACTTGAGTGGTTTCACGATTAACAGCAGTCTAAGCCATAATATTCCCGGTAGTAGGTAAAATGATTAATTTCATTTTTTGTAGAGAAGGTTGATTCACTCCTCATCAGCGAAGAATGACACCCACTTCAAACACATCTTAAACTAAAAAGAAACAATGGCCATAATAACAAATAAGAAAATTTATCCGCTGTCTTTCACAAACCGTTATCTGCGGCTGCAGAAAAGCGCCACACGAGTTGACCACCTTTCTCTGAGGCACTGATATAAGATTTGACTTCCACTAAGGTGCATGCAACCTATGAACGTTCGTATACATTGCATAAAAAACATAAGCAACATTACGTATTTTGCTGCAGTCAGCATATAACTAACGATTTTCAAGGGACCTGTAAATAGAACATGCTCATTCATTATTAGCCGTAATCGGCTAACTGAAATACAGCCGTAAAATGTACTCGGCAAAGTAAATGAGATTAAAAATTTTGTCAGAGACAAAGCTGGTTAAAGATAATTTTTGTTGTGGTATACTGACAACTGCATGAATTTATTTGTCCCAAATACCTGCCAGACTTTTTGTTTTTATTGCACTTCTTTCACAGTTGTAATAAGTAACCTTGACAATAATATAAACTGAAAGAACTGAGAAAATGAAAGCTACGTTGTGCACAATTTTGAATTTGACATTTGCCCAAACGTTAATGCGACGATTGCGTGAACTACGTGAGGATTCGTCCTCAGTTCAAACTATTTTGGTTAAGTGAGTTCTCATCAACCATAAAAAGGTAGGTTTTTCAATTACTTCGAAAAGTACCGAGAATGTTTTAAAATATTTTTTGGAGATTTTAAAACGTAAAATATGCCACTCACTTTTTCTACTATGATTTCATACATAGTGAAATAAATACATTGAAATAGATGGATTACTGTGAATTACCATTCCTCGTAAAGAGCGTTTTCTTAAGCTGAATATTAGTCGTGATAACCTAAAGATTCCATTAGTCATAATAATTTTACTCAAAAACGTGTTCTTAGTTTTATCTTCTGACCCATATAACGACACTTACAGTTCTGAAGCAAGTACCCAAATTCATAAAGAATCGAACCGCCTGCTTTAATTGATTTGTTTAGTAGTTGCGAATGCTTTCTCAGTGAGCATGACTCAGCATGATGTCCATAAAATTAGTTACCAACAAATTATCTTCGTATTTTGAAGTATTTTTGTGAGCCAAATTTGTCAGGCTACATCAGCTAGTATCATAAACCGTCGTGGTGCCAATATTATCGATATTCGAGCAAACGTCTGATGGCGACAGCTTAATGTGTTTTGAATTACTTAACGGGAGGTGGCGTTTGGAAAATTCAAGTAAAAATGTTCGTGCTAAATCGTTGTGGTCTATCCCAATGAGAGTAATTCCCATGGTGCCATAACCGGTAACATTTTACTGTCAACAAGATCAAAACCAACTATTTCTTTACCTACCAACAATCCTTTATCGCCGATAAAACTCATATGCACCTTGTAGTTAAACGATTACATTGAAACAGGCTTGAATTGCAACATAGGTCACTAGTGTGCATACTATAATTTAAATAAAGCATCGTGGTTTAGATTAATAAACTTGTTTAGCATTTTTACTGTAATACTTATACATTGATTGTAAGATTTCTTGCAATCAGTTAAGATCACGTGTAACCGAGGGTTCTCTAAAAGTCGCATTTCATCAAATAAAGACCTTGTGCTGCATGGTCTGACTAAGAGCTTTGCGCGGCAAAGATGACATTTTTAATCTTAGTTCCGTTCAGGATACCAACTGATGAGGCACCTGAGAAGTGTTGAGGCGGAAGTAGCGTATCAAATTTCGTGCTTCGAATTTCGAAGCTACGGACACTTACTATGTTTTTGTTGGTATTTCTCATTATTCTTTCTTAATATTTCGGATTTCTGTCATATTCAATTACGACTGTTTAGTTACATTCGATCTGTTAATTTGACGAGGAGATTGAGTGGTGTTCACTTAATATATGTCGACATTTATATCTGCCAGATGATATTCCAATGTTCATTTAGGTCTTGTTATCAACATCATAATCATTATCATAAACAGCAGTGCATCAGTGGTTCACACTGATGTTTAACTGCCACACAACCAAGAAGAAGAAAAAACAAACCCTATGCAGGAGGACAGAAGAAAAAAGAAAAAGATAGAGGAGTACCTAACCACTGAAAATAGCCACGTCTCTGTTCAAACATACAACATCAAGACGCCTTGCAAACAAACAAACGGGCTGTAGATGAAAGTAGGCCATCATTAGCAAGACAGGCTCCTTACGGCTTTCACTGCACCGTATCATTAAATGCACTCACTTCGGTCAAACAACGACAACATTTACGCCACTGGGATTTGTTAGCCCCATTTCACCTAACATCTTCAACCATCGAATCTGAAGGCCGTGAGTTCCCTAGCCTGGGATAAAAATCCAACTTACAGTGACCAACCCCTTCATGAATGATTTCATTTGTCTACGCCAGGTCATCATCTGTCCACCTTGCACCTTGAACCAGTCGATCACAGTGTCGACAAATAGTGCTCGGTGTGGCAGATGACCAGCTAGTATTCTAGAAATACGAGTTAACCATCCAAATCTGTGCCATTACATTGGTTGAATAGAGGAAATTTTTCGATAATCACTTCCAAATACCCGTTCCCTGAATTCCTAGTTGCCTACTTGTTGGTGCTACCCAACAGGAATGATTGAACGCAAACACTGGTCGTCAAATATCTGAGGGTGAGTAAGGTCATCTTACATGAGCGGCCAAATCTCGTTGCCATGAAGTAACATAGGTTACACTACCACCATATAAAAACGAAACTTATGCATCAGAGAGATAACTCTGTTTCGTCAGAGATGTCCCAAATCAGCAAACACCGTTCTAGCTCTGAAAATACGCGAATCAATTTCATTCCCTACACCTCCGCCGCAGACGTTGATGCAGTTTCACAGTTATACAAACCGGTCAACATCTTCAATGTTTTCATTATCTAATACTAAATCTACGTAATCACAGCAATCTTGCAAAAGTGGTATAAATTTTGGGGCTGCAAAGAGCATTCAGAATTGTCCAACAGAACGCAAAATTGCGTTTAGTGTTTCTTATGATGCTTGAAAATGGTCAAATAGCAACGCTTTGTCGTCAGCATAGTCGGTAGCAGTGAATCTTTCACCAGATAATCGGTCCACGCCGGCATCTTGTGAGTGTCGCAGACAATGCTCCATTATTTCGTCTATCACAATTACACAAGAATGGCGACAGTGGACATCTCTAACGTATACCGCTCTCGGTGCTGAAACTGTCAGACGGTTCACCGTTAACCCGAACCTCATCTGAACTGTGGGAATAAAGCGCGGACAATATGTTTATACACTTGGTCGATACATTCCTGCGTTAAACAACTCTGAAAGTTTAGATCGATCCACTGAATCGAACTCACCATTACAGCCGAGAAATACGGCCATTGTTGGCCGGCGCTATACATGACGCTGCTCCAGAAATTGGCGGAGAGTAGAAATCTGTCCAATACCTTCTCGCCCTAGGCGAAAACCTGCCTCTCCCTCCCTGATGTTTGCCCCTCGAGATGTAGTGAATCGATGCAGCATAATAGATGCCAGAACCCAAATAATTAATTATTGGGATCAAGTTAATTTCCCTATGGTTTTCGCAAGAGCTCCGGACTAATTAGTTGAATATGGGAACTACAACCGAGTGACCCCAGAACGGAAAGGTGGTCTCCGTCGTCCACACAAGTTGAAACAAGTGAGTCAGTGCTTCTACTAACGCCCCTCCATCTCTTTTGAAAAGTGCCGGCACGAGATCATTTGGGGCAGCAGCTCTATTACATTTGAGAGCCAAGATGCAATTGCGAACCTCAGTCTCAGTGGGTGGTTCCAAAATTACCGACCAGGATGTTACATTGAAAACTTTTGGCTTCAACACTTTACGTCTCCCATAGATGGGATTGCTCCTAAACAGCAGATAAACCAAGCTTGTAAGTTGTCGAACACAGCAAAACAGGTTCATGATTATTAAAGGACCTCAAAGTTTCTGTAAACAAGGTGAAAATATAGAAGAACACGTTCCATTGCAGCTAAGGAAACGTTCCTCATACTGTTCCGAAATAAAACTGTTACCATTCATAATTTTGAAAAAGTGAATAAATTTTCAACATAATTTTGCCTGAGCATGTTCATAACCCGCTAAAGCATAAAGCTTTTTTCAATTGAGGATTACTTCTACCACTAAAATTAGAGGTAGAAATTACCGGCTGAGTTAACAATTCTTCATTCCTTTTGATGATTTCGAACTTTTCATACCACCAATAGTTTCTATATACTTGTAAAATATTACCTGTACAACAGCTCCAGGCACTCCAAAATTCCACGAGCAAAGCCGCTCACCGTTTCTTGTGATAGTCCGCGGAAATCATTTCGATGCAGGATTTCGTAAAGATTAAGATCAAGGAGTTCAAACACCATACACACATGTCGTCGAAAAATGAAATGATCCAAGAGTCTGACTATATTATGTTTATTTTCTTTGTCTTGTTCGTTGAGGGCTTGTAGAATCCTTATTTCTTCCTTTGCCTGTTTCGAAAATCTCTCTTCATTTCTGATTATTTTTAGCGCTACATTCATGCCAGTTAAATGATCGTGGGCGTGAACCACTTGACCAAAGCTTCCTTTCCCTAATACTTTGATAACTTCATACCTGTAGGCAATGTGGTCATTTAACACGACTATGTATCCAGATTGAGAGTCATCGAAGCCGAAGTTTTCGCACACTTCAACTTTTGAAGTATTGTAAACAGTTGATCCATTGTTAGTTGACTTGCTTACCGGGCTAACTTTCTTCGCACTTAAACCCAAAAAGTAAATATCCGGGTACCGCATGATTTCACTTTTCTCATATTGTGTCAGTTTCCTCCAGTATTTTCTGAGTGCTTCTTGAGGCGAAATTCTACCTCCACCTTTATTATCTTCAGTAGCATCCACATCTTCTTGATCAGCCGGTGTGCACTGCTCAATCTGGTAGTCTGTTTTTTCAAACGGTGGGGATACAGATAAAGTAGTGTGTTCATTTCCCCATTTAGAGCCGATGGTTTGCTGATACGTTTTGGATGTTCTTTTCTGGTAAGTGTTCGAAAGATCAAAATTCTCTCCGCCATTTTTTGAGAGAGGATTCTGTGAAAGCGACGTGCCAAGCAAATTACTCGCCTGGTGGGAATTATATAGACTTCTTCCTGTTAGTTTTACATCCTGGTGTGTTTTTTGTGGATTGAAATATATCGAACCCATAACCGTCTCATAAACAGATTGATTCTCGGGAGCATTATAGGATCCAATATTCTTAACATTTCTTATATACCTTTCGTAATCTCCAGGAAGGCATTCGCGAGATGTGGCCCACGCATTATTTGCTTGACGAAAATTCGGTTGGCCATAACGTCTGATTCCACTGTTGGCACTGGGAAACATGTCCACGTGTGAACGACTAATTGGAAGTGATGGTCTGGCGAAATATTCATCAATATTCACCACACTGGAATCACCATTGGACATTCTTGCCGAAGAGAGATTGCTGCTGGCATATTTTGATTTTGGTGAGTGAAGTCTATTCACTGAAATTCGATCAAATCCGCTGAGGTCTAAATTCATTGTTGAGCCACTTTTGATGCCTTTGTAACTCGAAGATGTCTCATAAATTGGACACCGTGCATAGCTATCATAGAACGGAATTGATAGATGAGAATGTTTTGGTCTATTTGTTTGATAGGTTGGTATGGAACCTCTATATCTACTTGTTGGAGCATATAAATCATACCTCGCCGTATTTTGACGGTTAGCTTTTATTATATCAGTATCTGGAATGTATCTATGGGAGGATGTAGAAAATTCAGTTGGATATAATGCCATCTTTCAATCTTCTTCGATAATACTACATGTGACCGAAAAAAAACTAACTAATACATGTTTTAAAAAATTGCCATGTTTCAAGGACAATAGTCTTGTGTAAATGACTTCAATTAACAAACTTTGCCATCAGTTTCATACAAATGCCATTACTTAAAGTTATTCCAAGTGTTCATATCCTTCATCCTTTCTGCTAGTTGTTTTCAAATCAATAAAGTCTTCCGTTTAAAAATTAGCTGCTCTCCAGAAAGCGGATATATCTGAATTATGACTCTGATCACCGATAGATTTCAGCGATTTCAGCGACTTATTCACGGGTCCGAGGTTGGAGGCTCAAGTGACTCCGATCTTGTCAGTTTGTCTGTTTCGATTTCAGCGGTTTTCTGTTGTCCTGAAAGGCAGTCATTGAAAACAGGGTGTAACATCGCTCTAGGGGGTTATAGAGAATACCGAGAACAGAGTAAAATACTAATCTAGCAAAGCAGAATAAAATACTAATCCTACAAGTTCTTAAATAAGTGAGAATCTAATAACACTTTGAAGCGGTCCCTAGAAGAGCAGCTAACAACCTCCAATGGGAGGTCGTTCCAGTGGTAAGAGAACTGTAAGAGAACTGTTGCCTAAGGAAGGTCCGGAGTCGAAGCTTATAGAGCTTCTTGTCGTGACCCCTTCGACTGTTATCATTCACTGTGGTAAAGAACTGGCGCACTAGTCCTGTGCGGAAGAAAAAGTACGTAAGGATTAAGTCCCCACCGAGTCCTCGAAATTCAAGTAGATAAAGATCAAGAATTTCAAGACGAGACTCGTAAGATAAATGCCGCAAGCCAACGACCATTTTGGTGGCTACCCGCTGGACACGTTCGACGGCGAGTATGTCCTTCTTCAGGCCGGTGTACACGACTCGATTTGCGCACTCAAGCAATGGTTTACTATAGACCCCGTAGAGCAATTGAATAGCATGCCTGTCTATTCGAGAAAAGGCTCTTTTTATCATCCCGAGGGTCGCAAATCCCTTTCTGGCAGCCATCTGATGGTGAAAAGAGAAGGATAAACTAGTCGACAGCCAAATCCCTAGGTCTTTTTCAAGGTTCACCTCTGTGATATCCGTTATACTTTGTGCACTATGTATCACGAATAGATTCCCCGAGTCTCCTCCAAGCGACATATGCGCACACTTATTATCATTTGGAGGGAGATTCCAGCCTTCTGACCAGCCCTTAATACGGTCGAGGTTAATCTACAATGCGATGGGACCAAAGGCGTTCCAGATTTTCAAATCACCCGTATAAAGGAGGGTATTGTCAGAAACAAGATCGGGAAGGTCATTAATGTATATTAGAAACAGCAGCGGACCGAGCACATATCCTTGAGGAACTCCAGTGGAGATCGGAGAAAGAGAAGAAAGGTCCGATCCGGATTTTACCCTAAAAGTTCTGTTGTCAAGGAAAGATTTAATCCAACGGAGAACCTCTCCTTGGATCTCATAGGCTTCTAGCTTATGTACAAGTCGACCGTGTGGGACGCGACCGAATGCTTTGGTAAAATCGAAAAAGATAGCATTCGAGATATAGCCACTGCCATTGGCGTCTGTCAGGCTATCCATGAAGGTAAACGTATTGGTTATGCATGACCGGTCTGGAAGAAGGCCATGTTGGGAAGAAGAGAAAGGATTATTCGAGAAGAAGTGTTTAAGGGTGGCGCGTTTTAACAGGCGCTCCATTACCTTGCATGGGATGCTGGTGAGACTGATCGGCCGATAACTAGCGGGGGAATGACGATCTCCAGCCTAAAATATGGGTGTGACAATGGCCTCTTTCTAGGCCTCCGGAAGAGTGCTGATTCGAAGTGTCCGTTTGAACAGACTATGGAGGGGCACAGCCAAACCAAGGGCCGCTTCTTTCAGGATCCGAGGATGGATCCCGTCTGGTCCCATTGCATTATAAGGGTTGATCTTAAGCAAGAGATCCTGAACTTTCTTCGAAGATGACTCAAAACGGAATCACGGTGAAACTCCTGAGCATGATCTTATTCACAGAATGGGTTGGTGAGTGTATATTCCTAGTGAGACAAGATCGAAGTCCTCTACTCTAATTGTCCGCTTCCGACGTCTACATGCACGTCCAAATTCCTTCACACAGAAGCACACAACGGAGCACGTATGCAGGCATGTCAGTGCTATTCGGTTAAACTCACTTATATTGGTTCTCAGTTCCACTGAATGGTTGTTGGCAGATGTGTGGGAAATGAATATATTTGGTGTTTCACGGATGTATTTAGCTAACCACAATTGAGCATCTCAAGGCTCTTGGTCCTGAGGGCCAAGAAGAAGTCAGGGATGATAGTGAAGGTAGTGGTTATTGCTTCCAGGGGTCCAGTGTCACGTGCAAAACAGAACACATGTGCAAGGGTGCTCGAAGGCGGCCTAACATGTTTCAGATCAGGATAGCATCCCAGCTTCAGTACTGGAACTCTCGACGAAATGATATGAATCTTCGTGTCAACAGTGATAGGTGAAGCAAATTGGACCACTCAGTCGGTCCGAAGCTCGTGTCTGACTACATTCAGACAACATGAGTCATAATTACGATGAAGGCCTGAATGATCACCTTCAGGTATAAGTGCACTAAAAGAAAGTGAATGGAAATCAAACTTGCCAGAGCGAGACAGCCCAGGCTAGGAATAAACATACGTCTAACTTACGCGCCGTGATTCCGAGGTCGACGACTAGTCTTATGTCACAAATAGCAATCGGCTCTAAATCATTGTCTTGTTATTTCACACGGAACCTAACATTTTTGAGATAGCAGGGGGTTACATATTAGTGGCAAGGCCGCATGGTTCTACATCCCGTCCATTTAGTGGCATTTTATTTTTCCCATAGATACCAAAAGCTTTCTAAAATCTGACTATCGTGTGAATCCGCCAGCGAGTCTTGGTCTTCCTTTCAAGTCCGAACGTCGTTCGCATTCAGCCGAGTACCTCAGTGCAAGAAAATTTTACTGCATTGACATACTAGATGGGCCCTTGTGGTAACTCGCGAGTCCCGCTCTCAAACTCTAGTTGGGTGCCATCAGCACTGGTAGAAAGGGCGCGTTCGCCGTCGTGAGCTACCAAGAGGCGCGGTAAACTTCTTCCATTGTTGTACCACTGAAATTTGGTGAGTATAGCTTTGCATTCCACCCTGTCGGGGACACCTGAAAAGTTCACCAAGCTGACGTCCACATGGACTTCAGTATGAACTACTGTGGTCCAGTAATCACCTTCACTTACTAAGTTTACGGTGGTCAGTTGGTTCTATCCGAAGGCCGCTGTGCAGTAATCTGCCCGGATGAAAATACGTGCATCTGGTTGGCGTAACCAATGACACTCAAGTAACCGTAAACAGATAGTAAGTCGGTAGATGGAACCGTAAGTAGATGCGACGCTAATCCTTGTAAAGTGGCATTACGTTATACTGCTTCTACTGACAGGCGGTTCGTCTTCTTTGAGAGACAATCCTAGCAAGGCAGTTAACGACAGGTAGGCCACCTGCCAACACTTTTTCTCAGTTTCCGCAGCATGTCATTAGTACCTTGTAACTCGTTGGGACCAACTAGTGCGGTCCATGAGAAGCAGTCAGTTATATTTCATTGAGGTCACGAGGCTCATTAATTCAGAGGTAACCAGTAAGGAGGTGTACAAAAGATTAGGCAGGATTTCTCAAGGCTGGTTGTTCCAGTGCACCGTCAGTCGGTTCCGCTGCATTCCCGAAACTAGCTCTCATCCTAACGTCTGAAAGAAAGCTAGAGATGCCAGGTTCATATTAAACAATTCCATGCAGCTGTTAGCATAAGCAGTTTGGGGTATCCTTCAATTAGGG
The DNA here is from genome assembly GCA_013368495.1 of Paragonimus heterotremus. Taxonomy (NCBI): domain Eukaryota; kingdom Metazoa; phylum Platyhelminthes; class Trematoda; order Plagiorchiida; family Troglotrematidae; genus Paragonimus; species Paragonimus heterotremus. Next base: position 58,411 of record LUCH01003533.1, read on the forward strand.
GTACCCAGAAAATAGATACTCGACTTCACCATCGTCAGCGACTTGTTGCAAATAGTTCCTGAACTTGTACACTCACCGTGAATCCTTGGCGGTATTAGGCTTGAATTACATCTTGGCAGCACACTTTAGGTAAACACATTTTTGGTACACCCACGGATGTCCAATATTTACCTTGCACTTTCGCCGTTCTTAAAAATGACAACCAGTTGTAGCAAAATGCATACAGCAATTAGTCAGAAGTGAATCTACAGAGATTATCGAATGTGGATCAGCAGGCTCTGCTTAGGGACGACCCTGAAGGCTATTTTTCTCACGCCCGTTATTGGCAAGTATCAGAGCTTGTCTGCAACGTATGATAGTTTGACCAGCACGGTTGTGGACTTCCAGATAAGGTTTCACTAGTGTTTGCACACCCTGTTTATAGTATGACCTGAAACAGCATAAACCTAAACTACAGAACATTCGTCAAGATTTCCCAAAAACTCAATTTTCTCCCTCTTAGAGTAGCTAACTTTTACCGCCTGTAAATTTTGGAAGCATTTCCAAAGTCCATCATAATCTTCTTGCTCATCTGAGGAACTGTCGAATATGTGCCTGCAAAGTTGTTGCCCAGTGAACCCTCTTGCGATCTTTTCGTCCGGATTTTCCGTGAACCCTTAGTATTACTTTTACGTGCAATCAGAAAGGGGGATGAGGAGAGTATTTGCTGTCGCGGCGCTTTCCGCCAACCCAGTGAACATGTTACACACCAATTCTTTTTTGTCATAACGTTGCAGATCGCTTTACCATTTCCCACTCTCAGCGAGGAGAATTTGTGAGTGCTCCACGACGAGCCAAAGCAAGGCAGTGGTCGTGTTCCATAGATGTATCGGGTTGGTGCCAAACAGCTCACAAGTCAAACATTGCACACTAACCAGGACGTGACGTCAGCCGACTAAAATACCGTCGTCTTCTGATATTCCTGTACCCTGCACATTAACTGCGGTTTCTATTCCCCTTCACTCCTCTTCTAAACAGCCTATATCAAAAATTCAGTGAAGTAGAACAAACCAGACGTTTTTGGTATCCAAGAAGAACATAAAGTTTGACATCCAGCAAGCCCAAATATGACACACTGATCTGGTTGAAGACGGACCGCTAGTATAATGCATCGTGCTGATTCATGCGTAATATTTATATATACTTTTCTCACGCATCTTGGGTATGTTAACTTCGATTATTCCGTACTCCTCAGAAAACATTTCAGAGTGACCAATCCGTCCGAAATAGTTCATGTTCATTAATTTCGTTTTATGATACAAAGTAAATTAAAACACTCGCACCAGCCGAGTCACACCAACTTTCACCTTGATTGTTTCAGAGAATACGGGAAACTTTCCACTTGGAATTCTAACTGAACACTCGTGGGGCGGTCAGTGGGCAATCGCCGTACACCCATCTAATAATCACTTGATGATCGTATTGATCTCAACGTGCCGGTCATGCCTTCTGATCCAAATTTAACAAAACTGAGATAACACCGCTTGAAGTGGAATTCTCGAAATTTTTAGTATCCGGAATCCATTAGTAACACCCTCACTTAGAGTAATTTTAATTATCTGGGCACCATTCCCAAAAAATCTGGAGCCACAGAATCAGGGTGTTGATTTTGTTAAGGTCTGTCGCATTATTTTGAGAATGCTATGCCTTGTTTGATCAGTGTTGAAGGGTGGCCCTATCTTTCTTCATTTTTCTAAGAATAAACAGTACCAACCATTTTTACTCTTACACCAACCACTATAACCTTCTCTTTTAATCCTATTCAGTCTGATCCCTGTACATTTCTAAGTGTCAAAATAAGACATTATTCTTCCATGTTCTTTCTTGAGTAGCTTATAATTCTTACCATTTCTCAATGCGTAAACAGTCACTTTGCTCCAACCCGACCAATTACCATTTGTTTGAGTGAACTCAATTCCGTTTTATCGTCCCCCATTACTGAGCGGTGCCTGGTTGTCAGAGTTGTTGTACCGGCACATTCTTTGTTTGATTTGCGAGGATATTTCACATTCGAGTTATGATATTTAATTTTCATGTACATCGATTCCATTAGTACTGTATTAAATCCAGTTTTCACGAGCGTCTTCTCATTAACCGTTTCGAAGATAGATTATCTTCTCTGCCGTTGGATATTGAGAAAGGCATTTCTGGATTAACCGATTACGTGTAACTCGGTGTGAACCTTGAATCGTTAACGAACGATTCAGTACAGAGCAAAAAATGAAATCAAAACTACCGTTATCGAAGGACTAACAGGCTCAAACCCCGTTATTCTCCGTATAGTAACGTAGAACATCCAAAAGCTTGTACTTTTTAATGTAATTAATCCATCCAATAAAAGAATGAGGTAAATATCACGACCCAGAAACGGATACAAATAAAAGGTGAGAGATATCGAATGAAGTAGTTTTACCTGTTTCATCGTTCCTATTGCCAAGGGAACACCCACCCAGTTACTCTGTAAGAACAATTCCAGTAACGCTGAGTCATACATTTTTGTCCATGGGGCTATCTTCCAGGTTCGATTATATGTAAGGAAAGAATATGTAAATTACACGAATCCAGATGTGGTTCCGTTAGAATAGTCTTTCACCTTGGATATGAAAACACGGATAGCTAGATTATCCACCAGAAAGGGCCTACAAAATGCAGCCGTTGAAGAAGGCCTTGCCGGCCAATCACTATCCAACGAGGACCAAGCTCAGTGGAACAGTCAGGCGCAGAGGAAAGCGTGCTAACAACACTAAGTAAATACTTTCGTTAGGCAGGCAATAAGAACGAGTAAATAAGGGACAAAAGTGCACCTTCTTTACGCAGCCACGGTATAAAATTCATCTTAGTTGCTAACTGTACGCAGAGAAGGTCAAGATACAAACGAACTTAGGGCCGCCACTCTATAAGTACACATAACATGTTTCACCGAATTCAACAGTTGGCATCACAGCACTAACAGAATAATAATCATAAAAACTTACCCAAATGAGTCGAAAAATAGAATCAATATTTGCCTTATCTTTTATGGTGGCCTATTCAATTCAACGGACTGTCTTATCGCTGAGTCTTTCCATTTTCATTGATACGTGTTCCTTAATGCTTGTACACTTACCTTTTCCACTTTACGTTACCCCTACAAATCTTCTTCGGTGTTGCCATGGTTTCGGTCATCTTTATCAATTTAATGATTAGGCCGCTATAAATTTATACCCCAAGGAATCCAACCACTACTAAGTGTGAGATGTACTGAAAAATCGCTGTAAATATCGACAAAGACCAGTAGGACAGGAAACGTTCAAAATGCTTCAAAAACTGGGAGGTGGTTCGCTGTTGCCCCAAAGACTTGCAGAACATAAACGGCTCGCAATTTATCTGGTCAGATTACTGATGAGTAACCGGGGGGCTATTTTATTTCAAGTTGAACATCACCCATAGCTGATCTCGGCTGTCACAGTCCCATAGACTTCACAGTCAGCTTTTTTCCGATGGAACCACCAAACTCCAGTTTCACTCTCGTTATAGCTCTCTGCATTACATATTCTTGTCACCGCCGGGACCATAACTCCGGCCACGTTCTCATGATGCAACCGTGTTTATCACTGCGTCGTTGACCTCACATTAGGCATGGCCAAATTACCATATGTGAACGTTCAACCACTATTGCATTGTGAGTAATGATCTGGTTGTCCGATCGCTTCGAGTCTTGATGGGAGCAAAACTTGACTCTAATGCTTCTGTTCGAAAGGGGCTGACTGGGAGGTCTATGAGAATGCGACGGCTGAAACCAATCGTGGGTGATGTTCAACTTGAAGTTAACCAAATCCCCGACTGCTCATTGATAACCTCACATTTCGCCCGGCGGGTTCAACTGGATTAAAGATTCCGACCCTGATAAAAAGTCCTGACTGCGCAGCTATCGACTGGAGCTAACGGACAGTAACCGTGTCTCCTGTCAATACGATCGGATAACCCGATCATTATCTGGTTAGCTTGTAACTTTTATATCCGGGTGATGTAGAATAGCTTCGTGCACGAAGAAAAGTTGAGAGATTAAGAATCAAAAAGTTTTGACGCCATAAGCTGGAAATTACACGATTATCGTGAGAACCATGGTGACTAATGTAACGTGCGATTTTTCGGCAACTTTTACATTATATTAGCCTGCGTGCCTGTCGCTAAAAATATGTCGGCATTGAACATCTGCTTTTGGGCAATACGGCAAGTGTGTGAGTGACAGCACTTTCCATACGCGTGTTCTTTCCACCCGAACGAGGCGTTGGCCAAATTGGACGTGTATTTCAGTATCAAAATTCATTACGTGATATATTTGGAGAGTGGAAGACTAAAAGTGTTTACACGTTACTGGCGGTGATAAGGTGTCAAACAATCATCCGAGCTTTACAAATTACTTTTCTGTGAGGAATCGGGCATACGTAACGTGTAGGTGTTAGTGAGTAAATGCAAAATTTTGTCAGCATCACTGGTCATACGAAAAATAAATCAGGATAACCGATGCTCTTAAAATGTAGAATTTCAGTGGCATCTTGAAATGATGACAAGTAATCCATCTGTCACAGAACGATGCGGTCAGTGTTCGGGAGGAAAACGCAAAAAAGTTGCCACCGGCAACTAAGCGGTTGCGCTATGACGTGAACATTCAAATGCTGTACATAATTTAAAACGGCGAAAATTTTCAAAAGGATGTCGCAACCGCGGAACTTGCAACATATAAATTGAGACCAGATGACAGTGTGAAAGTGCAGATGACCTCTAAAAACCCAAGATAGTGTACGCATTATATGATCAAAGATCAGAAGTATAGTGGGGGCGAGTTTGACGATGACCAGTTGTTTAGACGATGTGAGAATGTGCGCCAAAGAAGATAAACTTCGCCAGATAGGCAAGTGCACGTGAAACTATGAAGGATCGTGAAGAAGGGGTTCGGATGAACTTGTCAAAAGTTGGGACTTGATGTAACTGGATAGGTGCAGCTTGTTTATCAGGAAACGTCATTTGTTCAGAATCTGTGCACATTCCATTGCAAAGGGAAACGTGGTCGACGGACTACAGCCACTCAAGGCAGCGATCACTTACTTCGTCAGCTACTGTTAGTGTACCCATTGGTGTTTTTCTGTAACAAAAACGTTGGTTTTCAGTAAACTGAGTAGGCATGGTGCAGCTAGGACCGTCGCTGTTCTAAATGTTTTTACTCATTAGCCAACTTCACACTAATGGTATGTGGGTGAACTCTATTAGAGCAAAACGCTGTATACCGTGAGCTGTGCAATTGAGGGATGAAAATTAGGCAGAAAGCGACGAATGTAGAAGGAATTGATCGCTCATTGAGATGCAGTTTTAGAGTTCTGCCATACAAGTCCAATGTATTTGAACACCCTTGCTGCTCCACATGGGTTTCCGTTTCATGACGGGAGTATTTGTCCACACAGACAGATCCAGAAGTGAGTTGAAGTGAACGGCAGTCTCCAGCTTCCACCAAATGAGTGCAGGAAAGATATGCAGTGGTGGAAGAATAAACGGCCCACAACTTACGGGATAAAACGTATTTTTCCATTCAGTCTGTTGGACACCAAGTGATCATGTGGTCCCAGAAAATTAGCAGATGCACAACATATTGAAAGCCACAAAGCACAAAACATCTCGTACTCTGTAGCTTTTGCTGATTCACTGTGCAGTCCATTACGAACGGTAATATTTTTATGAAGGTTTCTGTGAATCACAAACAATTTCCACAATTTGAGAGGTACGATTGCTTGCACTGTCAGTGTAACTGGAGTTGTCGAGCTCAGAACATTCGAATGATATCTCAGAAAATGTAAATGAGGAAATAAATCAGCCAACTGGAACTCGGGGAATTTTTGAGCAGTATATTCAGTTCGATTGCAAACGTTAATAATTCCGTTGCAAGTGTATCTTGTCCACACAAGTAGGGTTCGAAAATAAACGTGATATATTGGGACATTTAATCGTTTTAAACCTCGTCTAGGTTGGTGAATACTTATAGCGACTTCAGTTACATGAGGAAGCTCGTTCTATATAAAAAAACATGCTTCACCATGAATACCTTAAAGGGTAACTTTTTTGGCCTTCAATGCAGACAACGCAAAATCTTTGTTTCTGAGGCTGTTGGTGGACTTATAATGCACGTGAACCGAAAACTAACGGTCGATATGACGCATTGTTCACCTTGAATCCCTGAAGAGAGGAAGGACCAGTGTTGAAAATTTGACAAGTATATTTGTAGCTAAATAACGGATGACCAGAGTGATTTTTGGAATAATCGGTGAACCGTGTCCAAAGCTAGCCTGTTACATTCACCAAAATGACACGCATAAGAGTGTGATACTCTAACTGGAGTCGTCTGCCTATCGTATACTGTTCCTGAGCGGTAAAAGGGAAGATGTATACTTCTTTGTTTTTGGCTACTTGGAAGAATGTATGTTCGCGTGAAGTAAATAAATTCAAATAAGGTGTGATCACTTCATAGGCAGATATGGTGATTGCAGCGTTATCGTTGCCCAAAGATGTAAGGTCACTTGGCACTGGAAAGGTTACTGGAAAATTTCACTTGGGGCAGTCCGCAGAAGTCCGGTCTCCAGTGTCAGAAGGGGAGCGGACTGGGACGCTGGGACGGATGCAGTATAAAATAAGTCATTGCCGCATTTCTTTGATAAGCTGTGAACCAGCGACACTGGATGGGCTCTATCAATTCGATCCAACAGTAACCTGCTTGCAGTGATGACGTATGTGTTACTACGTAGCAAGTGAAAACCACCTGCCCTACTTAGAAAGAGCAAGGGCTTTGGAGCAATCATCACGCCGCCCGTGTAACTTGAACTAATTGCAGATAACTTTGTTAAACTTACAACGCGTCTATTTGACCTGTTGTTTGATACGGCCAAAGAAGTGAAAACTTGGACGACAGCAACGGTTACTTTTCTACGCAATGTGGGCAGCGCAAAGTGTTGATTTTGTTAAGGTTTGTTGCATTATTTTGAGATTGCTGTGCCTTGTTTGATCAGTGTTAAAGGGTGGCCCTATCTTTCTTCATTTTT
>LUCH01003534.1:22225-51829 GCA_013368495.1 Paragonimus heterotremus
AGGCTGCTACGTCGATCCCATAGCGACGCAGTTCCATCGCGACCATACCACGTTGAAAACACCGGTTCTCGTCCGTCATACATACGACTGTCATCACACACTCACCACAGAAAACTAATTCAAAGTAGGTTTCTCACTTTGCCTGGTAGGATGCTGTGGTCTACTATGTCGAACGTCCTCGTGAAATCTGGAGACAGCATCCAATGTAAGCCTTTCTCTGGCAGCTCTTGTCCATGAGCCAGTGGCAACCAGTAGGTTGGTCGTGCACGATTGACCATTTCTGAAGCCCTGTCGTCTCGGTGCCATGAGTGAGTTAGTAGTTAATTGAATTCTTATGAAATCACCCGTTAAGCTCTTCATTGCTTTTGGCGCGCTAGGCAGTTGATCAGTATGTCGGGAGTCACTGGCATTCATTAGTCCTCCAGCGTTGTACACAGGTGAGATTATGCGACCTTTCCAAGAGGCTGGAAAACGAGCAATAAAATGTCTGTTCGGTGTAACATAAGGAAGGTCTAGTCAGGACACTTTTCCACAGAGCACGGAGAATTTGAACGGAAGACAACCTACAAATACACTTAAGCTTACTGACAGACACACTGCGGACCAACGGGTGCCCCCTGCGATTTATTAAAAAGTACAGCAGAGCCGTCATTCCAACTGTGAAATCGACGAATGCACGCTGCATGTAGCCGGTAGAACGTGAATATCTCCGTTATCTTTTAAATAAAAAATAATACGTAACCACTAAAGTTGTTGAAAATTTGTGATAAGTTGCAGAATCCAAAATATTAAAACTTTGTTCCCTAGGGGTTTGTTTGTTTAAATCTTCCGAAGACGTGAACAAGAAGTGTGCGTTTGTTCAATGGCATAGGGATTACTGGGAAAATAACGCAGAGTCGCATTCTACGTTATTCCGGAAATATGAAGGTAAAATGTAGTGAAAATCGACGTCATAGACGTGGAAACATGTTGTTATTTAGATTTCGGCGTCATTAGCGGGAAAGCGTGATTATAATTTCGACAATGAAACTGTTGTTGAAACATGAGCATTAGGCTTTTTATAATACTACAAACGTGAGAAACGCCTATAGCCTACTTCAACGCAGGACAATTCACCATGCTTCACCACCCGTTGGTACCACTCTTGTTAACTTTTCCATGGAAGCAGGATGTACGCTGGAATAGAAACAAGGTGAACTGCTGAAAGAATGATATTAAAAAACACTCCCAGCTGGAGAAACTACGATATCTATAACGGCAATTTTGTAGTTCGCCGGTACGGTGCTTCAAGGCCCAAGCGAGTTGAAAACGGCCATTTAGGCGCGAAAAGAGTTTTCAAATTTTCATGAAATCTTAAAACGCATATTGCGGGACTAATATACATATCTTATTGGGTATAATAAAAACGTTGCAATGAGACAAATCAGCTATACAAACAGATTTGAGGCTATGACGCAGATTTCAACGATTTCAATTTCTGCCTCAGCCACCAAGGCACTAAAAGGATTTATTCTAGGAAAATAGTTTCCCCGAACACGACAGCTCGGGAACTCACGTTCTACAGCTAGAATTCATGCCCACAGCTCATGCGTACAAAAAATTACAGTTGAAGAAACCAGCTGTTTGCACATGTCTTCACTAAGGCTAGTTTAATTGTTGTGGTACCACTTTCAACACCGACTTCGCGTAAGTACTGAGGTCACATTCGAAGTTCCCGAGGTCCTAAACATCCTGCGATGTGAGAGTTACCTCACCGGTGTCTTTGTTAACATTTCCTGGTGAATGTAAATTTAATACGAAACACTGACATCAAAGTTATTGTGTTAGTGTGGGTATCGCAACTTCACTTGTGGCTGTATAAAGAATCCGCGCCATCTACAGTACAGTGGGCTATACTCACTAAGATAACAATGTTTTTGTTTGTGCCGTTTAAAACGCGACTCAACCAATCCGGAGCTCATTTGAATTCTGAGAGTCAACTGGAGTTCCCGTTGACATTCATCCTCTTTGGCGGCTTTCGCGCGGTTGTCCTAAAGGTCCTCAAAAGTCCAACTCCCAGGCACCTTCACTTGTTGGGTTGAAGTCAGCTTGTGAACGGTGAGCAACTCAACGGGTGAAATCGTTTGCAGATTCGCCGTTTTCCCATCAGGACTTCCGATTTGCATTACCATAGGGTTGGGTGATCTTCGGGTGCACGAACCAAAGAACAAAGTGCTATCTTCACGTTGCATACATTTTTGTCCAGAAATTTTGCACCCGTAACAGTGGCATTAACTTGCTGGCTGAGAAAATGTCTGCTGAGACCCAGCCTTGCTTGAGTTCGTTGGAGTCCTCACTAGTAGAAACAAATACTGTGGAATAAACTGTTTTCAAAAATTCGTAAATCGGACGCGATGAAACACAAATAATAAAATACTCGACAAAGAATAATCGTTCAGTGGCGAACAAGGATAGTCATGTATAAATTCTTAAGTGCAGGGCACGAAATAGAGCAAAATGTAGGGAGACAATGACAGCAAGGAAATTGGAAACAAACTTTGGTTACGCGCAAGTTAAACCTACCAAATTGAATACCCCTATGAAATGCGCATGTTATAACTGTTCGGTGTATCAGGAGTTAATTATCTTATTCACGAAGTACTTCAAAAGGATGTCTGCCACTTTCCTAGTCATTTTGTAGAACTTGGACCGTTTTGTTTTTATAAATTGTGAAGGTTGGCGAATCTTCGAATTTCCGGCAGTTTCACTTAGTCATGAGTTCAATCGGCAGTGGGGTGAGTAATTTCGGCAGTTGTTTTTTCCAACTCCCAAGCTCTTATCATACTATCACTCCTTTCTATGCGACCCTTCCAGTACGATTTGTCTGCGTCACAATTCTCCAGAGGTGGCAAAGTTTTTCAAATTGAGTACGCGTGTAAAGCAGTTGAAAATAGCGGGTATGTCAAAATTACGTTAATTTTATTCCTGTTAGTACGGCTATTGCCATCCGTGGAAAGGATTGTGTGGTATTTGGTGTTGAAAACATTGTTACCTCAAAATTGTACGAAAGTGGTTGCGTCAAGCGCGTCTACAATATCGATAAGCATATCGGAATGGTGATTTCTGTCCAATCTTCAAAGTTATTTAAAGGTTGTTGTTGGTTTTCAAGTCGATGCCAAGGCGTTGGTGAGTGCTGCCAGGGACGAATGCGCCTCATTTAAGGAGTATTATGGAAGACCTATCCCACTTTCCGTAAGATAATGAGCGTTTTTACACGTTTTGCAGGCTTTGGTTGAGCGAATTGGAATGTATATGCACGCCCATACGCTTTACAGCGCCATAAGGCCCTTCGGCGTATCACTTCTGCTTGGCTCATACGAGAATGATGGTCCCCATCTCTATGTTGTCGAACCGTCGGGTCTAAGCTTTGTAAGTATATTTTCAAGTTTGTGGGGTTTTAAATCATTTTCTTTTAAAGGATTCACAGTTAGCCCTTTATTGAAATTTTAAAGCCTTTCCGTTTCTACGAATCAGTTTTCGTCATAGACTTCTCCACAAATGCTTTTGATCTGGAGTCAGGGGTTGTGTTCGGGTCATGTCGGGCTTACCAATTTAGTGTACGGCGCGGTAAGTCGTTTTTTCCAGGTGCGAATTCGCCAGGCACTAAATACAAAAGGGCCGTTGAGAATATATATCGAATATTTACTCGACAAGATATACAGGAGTTCTTATAACGCTATAACTGACAGCGACAAGCAAACTGCCTAAGGAGACTAGAGATCGGTCCTCGATGAGCGAGTAAACCGGAAGTGTGTGTAGTTTGGGTTCTCGCCACACAGCCACATGGTATACAGACAAACAATCGGGCAGCATATATCATGCGAATTTTCCTAATATCCTGAATACAATATGCAACTCTGAGTTCTGGAACTATTTCGCATATCATACTGCAGACAAGCCAGTGAAATCTCCAAGTCACTACACTTCCCCCTCCTTGTGTTCGCATTCCTCGCGAATTTCGTTTCAATTTTTTCATCAGAGGTTTTGTTCCCATATATCTTGTGGGCTGGATATTGTCAGGCTGTTCAGATTTGAGCATCTCAGGCAGCATGTGCGATCTTCACCGTTACTACTAAGCGATCTGTAGTTCAGCACCAACTCACCTCGTGTACAAATTCTCAGGTTGACCAGGTGAGTGATTGCACCTTGGAGTTGTTCTCATAATCAGTCTTGCGGATGTCTCCTTATTGCCACCTGTCACGTGATTGTTTGTTTGAGTTATAACCTCCCAGATATATGATTGACTCTAGGTCAGTCTTCAGTGTATCGTGTGTAGTTCTGTCCTATCATGTCTTTCATCTAAAGCGTGCTGCTCTCAATTTCGTATGGTATCTGATGCGTTGCCGTCGATGATGTTCTAACATTGATTGAAAAATATGGTTTTCGGATAAAACATTGTAGTTTGTGGAAATGAAATGGGCAAAATTGGTACGCACCACCCGACTTGTTCTGTCGTGAGCCACTTTTTAGTGACGCTGTAGAGAACCAGATAAACTTCATAAAAAAAACTTTTCTAACCTGAGTGTTTTGTGTCTGTATTCCACAGCTTTATCTCTTTATCTGTCTATTATTCCGCACGTCCTTCTATGTTGGTTTTCACTTTTTTCCTACGATTTGTTGTGCAGTTGAAAAATATGTTGCATCTTGGCGTATTACTCACAGTTATGACTAGCCTTATCAACTTGAAGAGTACTATAACTTGCAGTAAATTCGTTGGAGTCTAATGATTCGCCCACCTTTTTTTTTAAAAAAATCTCACCTTATTTTTACTCCTTCCACACATCAACACCAAACCGTCGTTTACGCGTGCGATATCACTTGACCGTGGTTCCTCTTTGAAAAGATTGATATGATTTCTGACAAATTACAGTACGGCTCGTGTGAACGGATTCTTAATACTGCAGCCATAAACCTACCTCAAATACTCGCCATCCGGTTTCGCAGGTTTTCACGATTTGACTCGTCAGTGCAATCCACTTCTCAATAATTAGCCATGGTAATGGTGTAGGTTCGTATCTAGTTGCCAGTGTGCATCAACTGAAGTAACATTTATTGATATGCTCACATGAGGAAGCAATGGTAACCATGACGTCATTCAGTTGACCTGACTGTTCGTTTTTCAGGCATATTACGGATGTGCGATTGGAAAAGCAAAACAAAATGCCACGACAGAAATTGAAAAGCTAAAAGCTTCAGAATTGTCCCCACAGGAATTAGTAAAAGAGGCTGCAAAAATGTGAGTAATCCGTTCCTTATGGTTATTTTTGTATTATTTATTATGTGAGACCCGGGTTTAGCCTCTTGTTCTCGCCACTACACATAAATCTTGGTGTTACGACATCCGTTTGGTTGCTGATCGAATCCACCAAACCATAACCTGGACATTGGAGGCAAATCGGTTGGTAGATATAAGATCATCTGTTGCTAATTTGTTTGTTCTTCGACTAAGATGTTCGCAAAGTAAAAGCACTTATTGAAACTGAACGGTGAAGGTAGCAAAAAACACTATTTCCGAGACTACCTTATCCTCAAACACGACTGATTTTGGAGCATCGTCATAGCTCGGTTTGATACACTTCTTGTTTCACTACTGACGACCGCGTTAATCAGTTTTCGTACCTAACCTGGCTGTATTCTGTATACTGATGAAGCGCCTGTTACACTGCGCATTATTCAATGCGGTTACTGACGGTTGGAGTATGCTTCGGTCCCATTAAGAGACGACGGGTTCAATGCCTATGATATTGATCACTGCTCAGCTGTACAGTGTTTGAAGGTATCACCTACCGTGTTACGTACAACTGAACTATCCACGTCACTGATCGGAAATATGCTAAGACGACACAGCGTAATTTTAATCGTTATTCCTTTTCTGGAAGACTGCAAATATTTACTGCTTTTACTTTTTATTTTGTTTATTACTTTCGGGATCAATATCAGACCACTTCACGATACTCATGCAACTGACTCGAAGCTCTGTTAAACTAGTTAACTAACTCTTGGTTATGTTGGTTTTTAAATATCTTTTAAGGCTTTTTCGTAGTATACTATTTTCATGTATGATGGTTTTTCTCTGCTTACAAAGTGTTCTCCCTGTTTCTCTTGTTCGTTTTATCCCGCATTTAATCTTACCACAGAATCTACACGGTTCATGACGAAATCAAGGATAAAAACTTTGAGCTGGACTTGAGTTGGGTCGGCGAATGTATGTAATGTTGTTCCGCAGTTCATAATTCATCTTTGTAGGTAGCGGAGGTGTCCATGAGATGGTTCCAAAGACGTTATTTCAGGAGGCAGAAACGCATGCTAAACAAGCTCTTGAGGATGCTGACGATCTGGATGATGAAGTTGAGTGAAAAGTCTTTACTGTTACTTTATTGTTTTCAATAAAAAATTCCGACTGTTTTTGTGACATTCATATGGATTAGCTGCAGTAGCGTAGTCCAACAATTCATTGGAGAACCACTTGCTTCCATGTAACGCACATAATGAGCGCTTCGTTTAGTGAGTTTGTCTTTTTCTTCCCTGGGTGATGCGCTTGTATATGTATGCACGATTTCCTGAGAGCATACGAAACGCGGCTCACCATTTTCTTGGATCGTCGAGCTACATCGGTTGATTTTTTTGTTCTGGTTAATCCGATTACCGTTCGAGATCTGGTGACATCTTCGGTAATAACCGGACTCGAGAGTACCCGCCAAGTGAATGTGTACGGGAAGGTTAGGTGAGATTAAGCCCCAGTAATCCGAAAGTTGCGGTCAATTGAGACTGATGGAATTGGGGACGATAATAGGCAAACACGAGGCCTTATCTCGTTCGGTAACGTTTCGTCACAACACCAGACGTCATGGGTGTACCTTCGCGTAGTTTCTCTCAAACTTAACACTCGCTTAACTTGACGACAAGCGAACGCCCTAAAATTATCCTGCTTTTTTCTCCCGGGCGGTACATGTCAAGCGAGATAATTGTATGAACAGCGCATCTGATGACTAGCGTTTATTTTCAAAAGCCTCGGGTAAGCATTCACTCAGTAAGATAATAAAAGTGAACTTTCTGTAGTAGCTAGACTACGTGTTCCGCATATCAGTCAAGCATTTACTGTACCAGACGTTATTTACCGAGACCGATCCGATGAAACCGCGGTGGTTAGGCGCTGACTTGGGCACGAACCATTTAGCCCCTAACGATTCTAGTGAATATAGTGCGTAAATGTCACCTACTTGTTTAGGGACTTCGTGGTCGTACAGATTACTGGTTGGAAGCATTATTCCACATGGCTGCTTGGCGCAGTCAATCGTATGTTTGAATTACTGTTATGGTTCCTCTTGTTTTCTCCTTACTAGTTTTATACGTTTTCCTTCTGATAGGAAAGTTCTTTTAAAATAACCCTCACTACTGTTGTAGCGTGTAGTCGTTAGGGCCACGGCATCATCGGGTTTATGGCCGTTTGCATATTTGCGGCAGGACTCTTCCAAGATGTGTAGTACCAATGTTGGATCGGGATCGGACAGGCAATCTCGCGCTTACACGCCCATGCAATCACGCGTCCCAACTTATGCCAGATAAGTCATGCAACCAATTAACGAATCACTTGTACAAGTGCTTGCCGATTCGCTAGTTAGTTATTGATCGCTTGCCTTTGGTTATTCATTCTTTATATGCCTGTACCACGAAACCAATCGATACATTCTGTACTTGTGTCTTATCAACTCGTGTTCTCCTTACCCGAGCGGGGCGATTTATCAGTTGGCGACAGAGATGGTTGAAACAGCATTATTGAAATTATTACAACAGCAATAGGATCAGATTGAACGGCAACAGAAAATGATGCAACATCATTAGCAAGCTTTTTTGGAGCAGCAGCAGACGAATGCTAAAATTTTTGAGTCACTCACAGCACAACTAACCGCTCTGATTACGTCACGTGCAGCCGCCATTTCGGAACCAAAGCTGAAGCAAACCTTGGCAACCAGCATTCATTAGTGTAATTATGATCCAGATAATGGTGTGACATTTTCCTCTTGTTATCAGCGTTACGAAGACATTTCCTTAGTTGATGCAGCCGCGTTGGACGAATTCGCCAAAGTATGCCTCTTAATGCAGAAATTAGGTGCAGCTGAACATGCACAATATTGCAACTATATTCTTCCACAGAAATCTCGTGACTTCAGCCTGAAAGACACTGTTTCAAAGCCTTGTTCCATTTTTGGTGAAAGGACACTTGTGTTTAACATTCGACACAACTGCCTGAAAATTCCTCGACACGCTACAGAAGATATCGTGATGTACGCTTGTAGAGTAAACCGAGAGTGTGAACACTTCCAATCAAAACAGATTTCGGACTCATAATTCAAAGCGTTGATATTTGTTGCCGGGTTGACATCTTCAGAGGATGCCGATATACGAACGCGTCTTTTAGCAAAACTGGATTCGTGTACAGACTTCTCAGTTCAGGACTTGACGGCGGAATACATGCGCCTAGTGAATCTTAAGCACGGCTCACAAATGTTGCAGTCGACCTCATCTCTCGCTGACATAGCATCAGTTGACCGAGTTATAAGACACAATCGTCCATCATATGTTTGTCGTGACGCACCTTTTCGTATGCAACGGCCATCTTCCGCTTGTTGGCTATGTGGACAATGGCACTTTGCTCGATTTTGCCCGTATCGTAGACACGTGTCAGCAGTGTAATCGTATGGGTCACAGGGAATCACACTGCATACAATCAACCCAACGCTTCCGCGTACGTCGCCAGTCCAATGTGGTGTTTACTATAACGTGTGATATTGTTCACCGACGGAAATATGACTCTTCACATTGAAAATTACCAATTTACGTTATGGATAGATACTGCATTGGATATCACAATCACTTCTCGTTTAACATGGATTAACCTTGGAAGACCACCGTACAAGCCAACACAGAGTAGCCAAGAACGCTAGTGGTCACCAGATTCCTCTTCTTGGTGAGTTAATGTGTACCTTCTGTTTCCGTGATAAATGTGACTGGCATTTGCTACATATCTCCTAGCAACCACCTAAATCTTTTGGGTATAGACTGGATAGAAAAACTTGATCTGTGGAATATACCGTTTAATTCCGTTTGTGACGTATATAACGCTATTAATTTATCAACATTTTGTAACGTGGCTACAATCTCCAGTAAACTGTATAGCGATTTTGTGCAACAGTTACCAGATAAGTTTCCAGATGTTTTTACGAACAATTTAGGCAAATGTACAACGGTTAAAGCAAAACTTTTAATCGAACCAGGAAGCAGGCCAGTGTTTTGTCCCAAGCGTCTTGTGCCATACTCAACAACAGCAGCGTTGGAGGCTGAATTAGACCATCTAGAAGCCATAGGAGTGTTGGCAAAGATGAACTACTCCTCTTGGACCGCCCCAGTTGTAACAATAAAAAAAGCAAACGGATCCATTCGACTTTGTGGTGATTTCTCAACAGGTCTGAACAAGGCTTTGCAGGCACATCAGTATCCAATTCCCGTGCCAGAAGACCTATTTACTCGACTTAATGATGGCAAAATATTCTCCAAGATCGATTTCTCTTGTGCATACCTCCAAGTTGAGATGGAAGATAATTGTAAAGACCTACTAACAATAAACACACATCGAGGACTGTACCGTTTCAACAGACTTCCATCCGGAGTTAAATATGCTCCAGCAAATTATGGATATTGTGCTTAGTGGTTTGGCGTTCGCTGTTTCTTACATGAACGATATCATCATTGTAAACCCCTCATCAGATGAACACAAAACACACTTAGAACAAGTAGTTAATCGTATTCATGAATACGGATTCACCTTACGGAAACAAAAATGTGAGTTTTTCTTATCTCAAATCAAATATCTGGGATTCATCGTCGATTGCAATGATCGTCGTCCAGACCCGCTAAAATTTGTGCGATTAAAGACCTCCCTTCTCCAACGAATCGAGTACAATTACAGTCATTCTTGGGTCGTGTGAACTACTATAACAGTTTCGTGCCCAATGTGCATCAACTAAAGACACCTTTAAATAATCTGTTACGCAAGAACACCAAATGGGTTTGGTCTCACGAATGTCGTTCTGAGTTTGATGGCCTCAAACGAATCTTGTTTTCTGACCTATTACTGACACACTACGATCCTAATCTCCCTATTATTGTGGCTGCTGACGCTTCTGACTATGGCATTGGGGCTGTGATTTTACACCAATTCCCTGACGGTCACCAAGAGGCAATCAACAACGCTTCGCGAACACTGTTACCTGCCGAGAAAAATTATAGTCAGATAGAGAAAGAAGGTTTGACTTTAATCTTCGCTGTTAAAAAAATTCCATAAGATGTTGGACGGTCGCCGTTTACATTGTGCGCGGACCATAAGCCTCTGTTACCCATACTCGCCCCACCAAAGAGTATACCTGTTCACACGGCCAACCGACTTCAACGATTTTGTCCTCAAATATATCCAGACAGAGCGGTTTGGTTATGCGGACGCCCTTTTCAAGCTGATTGCACATAAGTCGACTAACCAACCAAGTGAGGACGTGGTCATTTCCTCTGTGGAGGTTGACGCTGATGTGGAATACGTGTTTGAAGAGTCCATCAGGAATTTGTCTATCACTTCTGCCATGATTCGGCGTGCCACTCAATCAGACCCTGTCTTGCAAGCGACAACGTATTATTTACGCACAAGTTGGCCCAAAGAGTGATGTGCAGCTTACAAACCATACTTCCAACGGCGTGATGCTCTAACGGTTGTGGACGGATGTTTGATGGTAGCGGATCGTATAGTGATACCACAAATCCTGAGAAAACGTGTTATACAAATGCTACATTGTGCTCACTCCGGCATAACACATATGAAAGCTTTGGCACGTAGTTACGCATATTGGCCAGGGATCGAGTACGACATTGAAAGCGCGATCAAGTCATGTGAACAGTGTGCACATGCTGCAAAAGTATCCGTAAAGGTTGAGTTGCACTCCTGGTCCCTACCAGATGGTCCCTGGAAAAGAGTTCATGCCGACTTTGCTGGTCCACTCAGTGGCCAATACTTCCTCATCCTCGTAGATGCCTTTTCTAAATGGCCGGAGATCGTTCCACTACGCACAATTTCCACGACTACCACTTTCGTGTCTAAGTCGCATATTTGCTCAGTTCGGTTTTCCTTAAACGCTTGTGATTGACAATGGTACACAGTTCACTTCAACAGTTATCACAGTTTTGTAAATCATTCGCTATAGACCATGTTCGCAGTCCTCCATATCATCCTCAATCTAACGGACAAGCAGAACGTTTCGTTGATACATTCAAAAGGGCTCTTCATAAATTGGAGGGGGAAGGAAGAATGTGTGAAATTTTAGACACCTTGCGTTCCTACCGTTCTACACCAAATGCAACTGTACCAAATGTAGTTTCACCAGCTGAGGTTTTTCTTGGGCGGCAACATCAAAATGGAGAGGCAATTTGATCAACATCATGGAACCGAGGCTCGAGAATTCCATAAAGGTGACCCAGTATTTGTTCTGAAATTTCAGGGCCATGAAGGTAGTTGGGTTCCGGGAACTGTGACTCAGCATCGAGGCAATGTGTCATATGAACTCACCGTCCACGGCAAGAAAGAGACTCATCACATAAACCACATCCGACGACGGCATCCCAACATCTGCGATAGATCGGAAGACATCAGTGAATTACCTCTCGATATTCTGTTAGTTACGTTTGAACTGCCAACAAACACGACTGAGAGTAACACGGAAGAAAACTTGGCACGAGAAAACCCTATCATTGAAATACGCCATTCACGACGAACTCGGGCTCTAGTAAAACGCTTCAACGTGGACCCTCCTATAAGGTCGTACGAATGGTGTTCATCTTAACAGAGGAGGGTGTTGGGTCGGAATCGGACAGGTAGTCTCGCGCCTACACGCCCATGCAATCGCGCGTCCTAACTTATGCCAGGTAAGCCATGCAACAAATCAACTAATCACGTGTACAAGACTTGCCGATTCACAAGTTAGTTATTGATCGCTTGCCTTTGGTTATTCATCCTTTATATGCATGTACCACAAAACCAATCGATACATTCTGTACTTGTGTCTTACCAACTCGTGTTCTCCTTACCCTGTTTTGTATACAGTTCAAACGATACAAGAAGGTTTTTTAAGATGTATACGGTAATTAAGACAGTTCCTGTCTTATTTTGAAAGTTTCCTCTGAAAACGTTTATTGTCACTTGCGAGTAACAGTGGTTCTAACCACGGCACCATCTGGTCAAGCTAGTGACTGTTTATGTATGTCCTCATCGTCATCATTTTCAACATTGAGCAATATCCGTTGGCACTACGGCGCGAACGACCGTTACTCCTGACTTGTCTGTGAAGCAACAGGGTAACAAGTGGATGTAGAAGTGTAGTGAAAAACAAGTAAAATGTACTAAGCATTCATGAAAAATAACAAGGCAACCTTACGGTTGCAGGTTCGCCTTTAACACTGCTATGTCGGCGTCCTCAACCAGCGTTGTGGATAGTCGCTAACTTTACAACCATGCAGATGGTACCTAACCAACCTTGCTCAGCGAGGCAGTCACAGCTTTCATAGTCTACGCCATCGTCTGGTTGTCTTGCAATTTCTTCCAACCATCGACAATCACAAGGTGAAGGGTGCAGCATACGGAGTACGTGAGGCATTAAACGTAGGCTATCAGGCGACAATTTGTACGCCCCCAATATGCGTCAATGCACTGTCCTGTTAATCACACAGCTCGTTTGATATGGGCTGATTGGCAGGAATAACGGCGGTCTAATTCCGAGGGTCCGGGCACATCTTCCACACAAACGGGTCAGGCTTTTGATCCACAATACAAAACTGAATGCGCGCACGCATAGTAAACCATCCTCAATTAATAGGTGGACGTCTACGACATCGCAGGTAACGGAGATCGACAATATTACGGGCTGTTGAGAGGACACTACCCAGGAAGGTGGGGCGTTCGACGTTCTCGAACAGCCTGCTTGCAGCCACGAGGATAGGGTCAGCGCCAACCCAGTTTTTACATACTGCACTTGAACAGCACAATATATATATACCATACAGACTAACCATCTTCCAATCAATTCAGTATAGGTTGCATGTCTCTCGCCAAAGCTCTAGGCGGAGCGTTGTCATTCGCATATTGTGTCGGTGAGCTTATGTGGCAGAAGTTCCATTCCGAGATCCTTGAGACCTCCAAATGCTCCCAGAATATAATGTACCATCTAGTCAGGGAGATGGGTAAGATTGGAGACTTCTTTGGAATGTCGCTTGAAGTTGAGAACGTCCGAAATAGCAGCCCACGACCACGCAGTCTGCACGCAGAGCAGAGATACAACCTCGGCAGCTTGATATATTTCAGTGCGGCTTCCCCGTAACGGAGACAACCTCAGAGAACAAGCTTGGCAACCGAATTAGGGGCGGTCCTTAGGTTCATGTCGGAAACCTGCTTGTTCTGTCTCAGAAGCTACTGCATTATAAAATTAGAGCACCCGGAAGCAATAGAAACAAGGCTGATACCTCTGTTTGCCACACGATGTTCGGACACCTTTTTTGAAGGTGAGAGTGGCCGGTGATAAGCCCCAATCACCAGGCACACCTGCAGTATCCATGCGGAGCGAAGGAGTGCGGTCAGTTCCAGTAACAGTCTCCTACCATTTTTGAAAAGAGGTGGAGAAAGATAACTCGGAGCTCTACTAAATTTCAATAATTCTGCCACCGAATCCATTTCGGTTTCCAACAGAGAATTGTCGGAAATGTCAAACTAAGCACACAGTCTTCACCATCCACAGCTGACCAGGATGGCTCAGACCAGGTGAATTATTCCCCAGTGTTCGGCTAACCTGTTAAGTCGTCGTGACATGATCTAAATTCGTGAGCCATCTATTCCACATAACGTCTCATTAGTACCTTGCCGGTGGCCAGCGCGACCACAAGTCACCCGGCTCTCTTCTTACGTGAGCACGTCTTTCACCCCTTTGATTTTCCCCGCCAAGCAAGTTTCAAGGTCCTCAAGTAAACTCTTCGTAAGTTCGCGCTTCAATTCACAGCGGACCGTGTCGTATTTAGGTTCCGAGAAGATTGGTTGACGTTCGTTCATAAACTCTGTTGAATCAGTAGAGGTCTACCTCTGTCCTTTCGTAGCAGGAGGCTTACTGCTGTGGTTTCCACACCGTGCCCGTTTGGACCACTGCTATGACCTTGGTAATGCTGTTTGAAAGGTGCTTTGTATATCCTCGTCGCTCAATGTCCAACGGAATGCCTTACGTTTGTGAGCAGACGATAAGACAGAGTGAGCATGAACAATGGCACGCTCCTAATCGGAGTGGTCACTCCAAAATGAAGGACGACATAACCAAATTGCGTCTATGACCGAATTGTACAAGACAGTCTTCACATGACACACTGTCACCATTTGTGCTATAACACGCAACTCGATAGTCAATCCGTCAAATGCGCATAATCGTGACAGCCGATTGGCAATATCAGTGTGTTGGCCCAGATACCGAACACACCACCTGACCGCTTCTCTTAAGAAATAAGACAAACAAGCCGTGCGTTCCTACCAAAAGCAAGCACAACAATGTCAGAGGCAACGTATATATATATATATATATATATATATATATATATATATATATATCGAATTTCGCGGCCCTGCTGGAGTGTTGACTGCATGAGACCTAAGGTAGATCAGAGCTTGTCCGATTTCGATTGAATACCAATTGTGACTGCACAATGTTTTGCACTTTGTGCATCTTGGTCTGGCATCGCCAACAGGCTGTTAAGACGTCATCACCGCGTATATTGCCGAAATGATTGAACTGTCCATCCTTCGTTTAGCACGTGCCGGTGACTTGCTGGAGACCGTTGTATTTAATTGCAGACACATCTCATGTTGTTAAGGCAAGCATTCAGGACTGACTATATGAAAAGGTGACACTCATCTTCATCGTGTTCTGTATATTTCTTAAGGTCTTCTGAATCCAGTGACTAACCCGTCTCACAACCATCTGGATTCGGTTGTTTTAATGAGTCTAACTTTTGATCGTTTTCGGCCGCTTTGTGTGGACCTTGCAGATCTCCATAATTTAGTTGTTCCCTGCTCGCTTATTTGGACATCCGGTTGACTCACACTTGAGGTGGAGGTATTATTTTATACATTTTCTTTAGTAATGTGTAAAACCCAATTTTTAAACCGCTATGTTGACGTTTTCAAGAACCGTGTACCAGATCGTCTCAACTAGTGTTGTTGGGTTCACAGACTGCGCAACTCGGCGATAAACCTGAACTGTGATGCTTTGGCGCCGTTTGTGACCCTACGTCTGTCAGATGCCTGACGCCATTGCCAGTTGTCGACTGTATGGTTCCACTCCGTAGCCATGCTGGGTAACTTTCCTATCTATTTGCCAAGTTACCTCGTCCTGTATCCAGTATACTCTGTCATACATCAGTAGGATGGAAAATAACGTTTTGGGTTTGAAAACACCTTGCGTTGTATTTTGGGATACATTAAGTACACACATATCTGTTATCACCCTGTGCTGTAAAACAACCTTTTCGTGTAACAACTTTGAACATAGGATCGCCCACGTGAGTTGGAAGGCTTCCGTTACTATGCGCAGGAAACGTGAAGTTCTACCTCCAGGGAACTAGCTATACATAAATTAATAGTGTTGCCTCTGGCACTCCACTCGGTTCGCTACTAGCCAATATTTTGGTTGCCCATCTGGAGTAGAAAGCAGATACTGTTATCAATGAAGCCCAACTTTACCGACGTTGTGTAGACGATATCCCGTTACTTACAAACACTGTGAAGATGACAACAAGTATACTCGACGCACTGAACTCCAAAATTAGCCTTACCACTGAACACAAGCAAACGCAGCCTAGTGAGAATTTTGTTTTGCCGCGCAGGACGAATATGATCGAGGGGAACAATGATCAGAGATGTTGTTGAGAACCACGCTTAAAGAAAACGGCCATCCATCGGCACTTGTGGGGAAATTCGGCAAATAAAAGCCGACTGTCACGATGGCTTCAATAGCGCTCAAACTAAATGCCTACCCCCATTTGCCCTACAAAGGTGATGATATTACTACCCTGTTAAAACCGGTACCACGGCGGTCTTGGGACGCAAGTCCTACGCAGCCCAACTGGTCACGCTGCTCATCATCATCGGAACTCCAACACCATCGCTCAACGCTAAATCTTACATCATTTATGAATTCTTGTGTAAGTTCCGGGCCACTTACAAAGGCGAAACGAAGTGGTAATTACGCATTTGGGTCAACATCCTAGTTTGAATCCACAAACCGTTTACGGACACTACAATGTCTCAATCAGGTCAGGAAGTGACAAGTTACAAACCGGCATCATCGATCACTTGACATACCAACCCCAACTGAATCTGGGGAAAGCCTTTCGGATATGTTACGCAACATGAAACCGAAGGCTATCCCAGTCTACGGGGGCAGAAGCAATAAACAAATGGAGGCCACCTCTCTGCGTACAGGAAGACTTATTCACCAGTATCACATTGCCCTGGTAACTATCGCGTATTTACGTGTGGTTGTTTGGCCTCACAATGTCTGTTGAACGTTGCTAACATAAATTCGCAGACTGCAGTACGTACCTGGTAAATGGTGCTGCTAAATGTGCCCGGGATATATTGTACAAAAAACTGTTTCTGACTACCCTGTGCTATGTTGTCACAAGTTTGCTCTCGGACTTCCTTGGCTCCTTAACAACCAAAAACGAACGTTATCTCGTCATTAGGAATGTGCTGATATGAGTTTATCGAAAGCATGTTTGTTAACTAGTTCTTAAGACAATTTGCGGCCGGCAATCAAAACAACATCCACGACAGTATCTCTTTCTTGAGCATGCAGTCACGTTAGGATGTGACAGTGCTCTAGAAAAACAGGATAAATTTCATCGTATATTTTCACATGGAAGATTACTACTATCAGCTAACCTCTAACTGTCGTCAAATTATAAATGTGGTAATTTCATATCGGTCGAACATATCGCGTTGATTTAGCCGAGGCGACCAGTTTGGGCTATTTTCTCAATGCTTACTCTCGGGCGCAATGACTTTTGTCTGCCAAAAAGAAAATCAGTGAGCCAGAATCTCCATATGCTCGACCATCAGCATCGTGTGTGATTTCGCCTGTGATACCAAACGAAGCCTGAAATAACATTATTTTGAGGGAGAGACTTGCCATACTATCTTTTCAAGTCAGGAGAATACATTGTCATGGAGAGATTGTTAACGAATTGTGTTTTGAATGACGACCAACCGTAACCTTGCGCAACAATGTGGGGAAAAAGCTCACAGTTGTTGTGCGCACCCTCGGTGTAACCCAAGCAATTTGTCAGACCTTATAGAATTTAGAAACCAGAAAGTAACTGGTCTACCCTGGTATCTCAACTGAAGTCAAGTGGTCACATATATTTTACCATTAATTATGGAACGTTTTCTCCTTTCAATTGAGCCCATCTGAGTCAACCTAACTGTTCAGTTAAAACCAGCCAATGGAGAGCAAAATACTATCCGGCATAGGACGTTACCCCTCGAAGCAAAACTTCAATGCCCATTTCAAAAAGTATCTGAATCAAGGCCCAGTTCAATCACTGACAGCTGTAATGCGGATAATTACAACGGTATTACCACCAAATGCACATAGAAAGCACAACAGTTAATCAACTCGATCTGAAATTTCCGGAACTTGCATTGACTTTAATTTCATTTGAACAATTGCCATTATACATTCGTGCACCTCTTCGACGGTTTTGTTGGTAGCCTGTACGAAGTGCCAAAATTGTGAGGGCTCATGGTGAGGATGGTCTTCTGCATCCAGCTCGCTGTAGTCTGCGTACTTGGCATCTTTAGACAAGCGGATGTAGTTTTCTAACACGCGTTGTTGAAAATCATCCGTTTCGTACCGTTCTGTACCATAGCCATTACGCTCTTTCAAGTGATCAAAACGCTCCGGCGTCAGGCATATCACTAGATCCGGCTCAACTAGTCCCTTTTCCATGTCACAGCACCACTGCCAGCTAGGAGTTGGAGGTGATTTGGCCGATGTGTAGGCAATTCCGGAGTAGCTATACCGGTCGGCAACAACCGAGATTCCGCTGGAAAGTGCGTTACGCAGTTCATCTTGTTTCTCCCATCTGGAGAAATGATGAAAACATTTTGAAAGTACCAAATCAGTTAGGAATATGTGCGTTTTACATCTATTGAATAAGCTTCAAATAAACTGCCCAAATAGAAAATAACGTCTTAATAGTGTATTTAATCTGAGAATACAATTTCCTAGTAAACAAACAAATTATCGGCTTTGACTCAAACGAGTAAACTTTAATGAGTTGCCTTCAATTACAGGAGCAACCAATGAATCACTTACAGGAAGTCTTGTGAAAATTGCATGACGAAACTGCCATAGAAACGGTTTTGCTATCTAGGCGTAATGTTAGACAACAGAAAACCAACAAATGACGTGATATATGAGCATCAGCGTCCATAAAAGGAGTGCCAGAGGAAAACAAAGTGTTTGAAGGTAAGTACATCGCAGAGTTGTCTCAAATCTAGTGATTTTGCTTCTCATATAGAAATACTAACATTCGGGAGCTTTCTCCAGGTATCCGACTACAGTGTTCGCCCAAACAAAAACCACGTACAAAGTATGACGTTAGAAACGTGGATATGATGAATGACTATCAAATGTTTGTAATCTGGGTGACAATGTTCAAACGAGGAATCAGAAAGACCGGATAATAGACCAGAAGTATTCTCAATGGTTACTCCACAATACACAGACGAGCATTTCACAAATACATACGCCAAACGGAATTATAAACAACTGACACTTGAACTAATGACACCGCCATTATGTCAAAAAGGTAAAATACAACTGAAGATCGATTTCGCAATCAGTGAGGGTTGCTTGAATGCATGCACCTGGTATTGAGAACGAACGGGTTTGTTCACTTTAGTTGTACAATGTCACTAGCTGAGCAGTCAGACGTGGTCGGAATGATAGGGGCTTGAATTCGAAAATTAGGCTGCTATCTGACGGTCATTTCGTTCAAGATGCGATAACTAGCAGAAACATTTATGGGGGGTTGAATCCATAAAAATGTAATCATGTAGACTAGGTAGACTTACAATGTAAAAAATTATTACACACTGGAAGTGTTTATCCTTCGGTACAAAATACTAACAGTGTCAGTAAGTATAGAAAACGGTAACTAAATAAGCTATAGCGGCAAGTAATCGATAATTGGTCTATTTATGCTCAAGCTGAATCGGTCCCAGGATTCAGTGTATTTGCTGTAATCGCGAGAATGCATCCACGGCGGTCAAGGGCATTGTAACGCGAAAGTACCTCAACCACTACAGTGGGACCTGTTGCTAAATGACACGCCAGATGGCGCACAGAAAACTATTATAATCTAGCGATCCAGAATCGCGACCTATAACGCTACCATACAGTCCCAATAAGGATAGACGTTTTGCAGATGGATGGCACTGAAACTTACAATCGTTCCTTAAGATCATGGAATGGGAAGAAACTAGAAGCATAAAATATCCAAAAGGGTGACCACTGTTGTAGCCAATCAGACGATTGTCAAAACCATCAAACATTGATGTTATTCAAGCCTTCATGAAAAGTTAAGGTAATAACAACTTTTTAACGTCCATAAGCACTTTAAATCGGAACAGCTTCATGTAAATTGATAATGAAATCAACATTGTAATGTAAACCTATCAAAGAAACCAGATAAGTATACAAAACACGGCCAATCTACTGGGGGTGGGGAGAATCAGTACCTCGAAATCACTAACCTGTTGGCAGTAAACAATAAGTGTAAAGCATGAGAATCAATGTTATGGTCCCCCAATAAGTAGTCGTTTAGATGGTGGCCAAGAGCGGTGTCGCGATCGGGAAACTTCAACAGAAGCGTTTTTTTGCCAGTGAGCTTTGACAAAGCGTCTGCTAAAAGCGACGACTGTGTAGACTTCCCTGTCCTATCTGCCCCTTCAATAGCCACGAAAATTCCTGGCGATTCCTGAGGAACGCTCATAGTGTGCTGAAAATACACAAAATACGGTTTACTTTAATATGAAGGCCCTTCGTTCTCACATCACAAGGCGTCTTCTACCGCAAAGGCCGCCTTGGCAAGTTTAAATGTTCTGGTTATAACATCACAAGATGGATGTAAGCACTGTGCTGCACACCAGGGCAATAGGATAACAGATCAATTCGTAAAAATATTAAAAGGCATAATGCATCGGAGACAAGGGTACCCTTATCTTTTCGTAAGAATATGGAGGATCGAAAATGGTCAGGCGAAACGAATTACTTATTTGGCATTAACATCAATACACAAGTAAGTCACTGTCTCGATGCTGTACCAGTGCTCAGCATAGAGTTCAGTTAAACTACCGGGTTCTCCCGAGGACACGTGGATATGAAACACTACGTGCCTGACGTGAAAGGACCCAAGCCCCGCTCGGATTTTTCAATCTAAATGCGACTCAGCAGCAATTCGCAGTAAGCAAAAATAGGCAACCGGCGATTAAAATTCTCAAAAATCGTGGCTCTTCGCTAGTAAAGTGCATCATCAAGCGTCGGGAGTCATCTTCACCCAATTCTTTCATCATATACTACCTACCCGCGAAGACACGTACAACAGTGGGAATGCTGTTGTTTGGCAGAGTTGCCTCTGAGAGGAGTAACGAGGCAACCCATGACAACCACACCGAAGCTGCCTCAGATATCGTCTTGCTCTCATTGGCAACTTGATCGTCTGTTTGTAAGATACAGACACACTTATGTAAATATTTAGTTCTAGACAGGATCTACTAAGCTTCGCTCTGATCACTCCTTTTGTCTTTTAAAAAGGGCTCGTTTTCTTATTAGTTTCTTGTGTTTACACGACCCTGAAGTATTGGTGTCAACTGTCAAAAGGCATCGAGAAGGTCGTTAGTGCCCATCGGTGGCGTTCGTGAATTCCAGCGTGAACTGGCTGCGAAATTCTGTCTTGACATTCAATCTGCAGGATCACTTGATGGATTCCATAAGAAACAGTGGCTTGAGTGGGTAACGGAGTCCAAATATGAAATTTGTGATCTTCCGGCGTGGATTCATAGCTCAGCTGGTAGAATACTTGCCACAACTGGACATGCTATTTCTGTCACTGGTTCGAATCTAGCTGATGTACAGATTTTTCGCAATTGTATCTCTTCTAAATATGATCGTTAGACCGGAAGAGGGTGAGGTGGTAGTGATCAATGACATCAAATTTTTATGTGATTAAGATTCACGACGAATCCTTTTAGTTGAAAGATGGTTTATAACCAGCTGGCACGAGGTCAGAAAATATTTTTTAACAGAAAGCAAAAGGATCACTGTCGTCAAGATAGCTGTATTTGGGCTCAAACAATATTCACGCTTGCGACTCGGCTTGATCAAGTCGGTCTTTGTCTCGTGTTTATGGTCCTGATGTGGGACACACCGATTACATTAACGACCGAGATCCGCTGTATACCGACTGTTGGTCTACTCTGAGAGAGATCAACGCGTCAAAAGAGCGGTTCAATAACGTAACCAAATGTCTTCCAGCCTTACGGTATCAGCGTAACAAACGAGAATGGTGACCATCCGCTCTACCTGTGTGTCTACCACAACAGCGAAAAGAAATGTCACTTTCGCTAATCAACGTCATGTGTCATCAGAAAGACGTCTAGCTGTTGTTGAAAGAGAGGATTGCAATGCTGATGTGCGATCAGATTTGCTTCACATTTCGGGAACTAAGCCCGTAGACAATTTTTGTGCTTGATTAGGGTTAGAATGGTCAATTAGTCCACGTCAAGCGGAGCGATCATATTTATTATTCAAGCACAGCCATTTCGTTTGCCTGCTAAGAAAAACCTTCTTAAAAGTCATACGACCCGTGCCATTCTAAAAAAGTAGATTGAGTAGGAGGTAACTTCACTTCTCATCAACTTCCTTTGTTTCGGAACTGCAAAACCATACAAAATAAGCTACTATTTCCCCCGACGGCCAGCTACAGATGTAGCCCTTTGGGCCAACTTCACGGTCGTTAAAATCCTCAACTTTCTACGTTCAATATCCCGACGCATAGAAGCACAAAATCGAGGGCGATAATGTTGAAATGTGAAAAACAACTGTCCTATCTGAACTAACAGAGAAAAACGAACCCGAAAAACGAGAACGGGGTCGAAAGCACACGATTACGAAAAACTTTGCAGGCTTTACAAACGCACTGAGAAGAAGAAATATATATAATTCAGTCGGTTACGCTGTGTCCCAAGGTGGACAGCAAGACTCCTCAAGAAGTCACGTCAAACACTGATTTACACGGATAATCTCACGATTGATGTCATCATCATTTCAGCCTTGGGTACGATGGCTCGATCTGCCGTTGGTGCTGACAATGGTCCATGAAGTTGCAGAGTAATGAATAAGTACGAATGTATAGCGAAGAAAAAGAGGGAAACAGACAAACAAAAACAGTCGAGTTTCACGAAAAATAAGCCGGGTTTGTGGATACAGGTCCACTATTGACTGCGACACAATGCCATGTTAGGGGGTGTCTCCAACCAGTGGTATGGATGATTGCGAACTCCTTAACCAGGTAAACGGTGCCTACCACCTTTGCCTATCAGGACAGTCAAGGTTTTTATGGTCAGTGATCAAATCACCGCTCGGCTGCTTTGCGATTTCTCCAAACTATCAGCAGCCACAGCGCGGTGCGACAGAAGCTCTGCCAGCATACGGAATGTAAGACTCAACCGGCGAAGACTTCGCACCTTCGTTACCTCGGCTATCGGTCGCGAACTGGCACACTTCCCGAATAGGCGCCGTGGGACTGTCACGTTGCTCACAAAGTCCGCCCATTTGATATTGGCTAAGTGGCTGAGAAAACGGTAGTCGAACATCGAGAGTTAGGTGTACCTTCCACAGGGATGGGTCAAGCATCTGAACTACAGAGCAAAACAGGCACATATGCAATGTAAATGGCTTTCAATCGATACATGGACGTCCTTATGACGCCGCAGGTGATGCAGGTTGGTGAATGCAACACGTATTTTCGTTTTCCTTGTGGACATCTTGCCAGTAATATCACAGACTGACGAGGTGACAATACTCACGCTGGTGAAACGACTGGCAGTCTTCGTCAACCTCCCAGCAATAACCAAGGTAAGATTAGTGCCACCCAATCTAATAACAATACTTCATACTTTGAAGATGCAAAGTGCACGCCATACAAACAAGCATATCATTTAACCGATTCAGGGCGGTCTGCATACTCCTTGAGAAACTAAATAAAACAACGTCTTCCACATACGAAATATCAGTCAGCCTACTGTATAGTAGAAGCTCCATTCCATGATTCTCGGAATCTCTGAACTCTCCCTTCAGAATATGGTCCATCACAAAAGTGAAAACGAGGGAGATGGGATATTCCTGTAGAAACCCACTTGGCGTAGAGAACGCTCGAGACAGCTGCTTATAAATGCGCATTACGTATTTAGAGCGAGCATACTTCAACAAATTGACATACGTCACTGGGAATCCTCTGCGATGGAGACAGTCCCAGAGTGCGCGTGGGGTAACCCAGTCAAAAGCCGCTTTTAAATCCGAAAATGTCACAGACACTGACTGAGAATGGGAGTGTCAATGCACTAATGTCTGTTGCAAGACGCAGTTATGATCGATACACCCTAAACCAGACAGGAAACTCGCCTGCTCTTTTTTATGTGGTTCTTTGTGTTTTAGAAGCCGCCGCAGTATGGGACCTGTGAGGAGCTTAGGTGCGATAGAGACAAGGCCGACGCTTTTGTGGTTGTCACATGATGTTCGGCTACATTGTCTGAAAATGGAAGTAACTGTTGATAAGGATCAATCTTGAGGCACCTGTTCAGTCTCCCATATGGTACAGAGGAGTGTGACCAGCTCAGACAATCTTTCACCACCATTTTTGAAAAGCGCTGGATCCTTCTCCACGAGAACCTTCATTCAGACAATATTCGATAAGTATTGAATATGCAAAATCTTACACTTTCTAGTATTGAAGTAGGGCCCGTTGGTCGGAGGTCAGTTGAATAGGATCATCAAATGATTGTGTAGAATAAAGGGGACGCTAACCACCGTGAGACCTACCTGGCTAAGCAGGCCAAAGAGGTGGAAAAGGTAGTCTCAATTTTTTTCTTCATTCGTGGTTACGATGACTGTCAACAAGGTAGGTGTTACTGAGACAATATGCGAGAAAGACGGCTCATGAATCTATAGCTTGTCGCGACGACTTGGCAAGTTGGTCAAGCACTTTGAGGAGCAACTTAACAGGTGCGGACGACGGAGATCGTGTACACAGTTAACAGTTTCGATAAGTCTCCGCCGAAAACCGTGGTGGCTTTAGTGGCGAAATTATTGAAACGTAGTAGGGTTCTGGGTCCGGATCCTCTTTCTTCAACTATTTTTGAAAATGGCGGAAGATCACTGTCTAGGTTGAACACATTCCTTCCTCCTACATAAGAGTCTGAGAAGGTGCCATATGATTGACACTTACCAACTGTCACTTGGAAAAAGGATACCAGAACATCATATGACAGCCACTGAGGCAGAAGTTTTGTTTCCATCTTCTCTAAGACTATCACGGCTGTTATAATGCGGCAGTTTCTGAAAAACAGAAAACCAGCTAAGAGAACAAACAGGTTTCTGGTCCAGTCGCAAGTATACTGATCACATTCTTAACTTCTTGAAGACTGCTGACGGAATCCGTTGTCGGATTAGTTGGTCGCAATTACCGGAACCAAGGGACGCTCGCGTTGCGCCACTTGCAGTTGCATCCACGTAGCTCGTATCTAGTGTAAAGCCGAAAGAATAACGCCAAGAGGCGCGTGATTGGAATTTTTTGGAATCCAGCCAGCCAGTGATGGCTGATCATATGGTAAGATGCTAAAGTGTGACCAGAACCCTCATCTATCGCAAACAAAAATAGACTCCTAAGGTGGGATCTAACTTACGAAGAAATACACTGAAAATATAATTCAATATAGGAATACACATCGGTATATTTTAAATAAGATAAGGAAGATGAACAACGATTTAAATTTGGACCGAGAACCAAGCAGAACCCTCAGTATAAATGCATCAAAGCAAAACAAATAAAACAACAGACGGATATTAGACAAGTTTATGAAAGCGGAAGCGAGTGGTTTACAACACTCTGGGTTTCGGTTGTCGATACGAACGAAAAATATACGAACAACTCAGGTTCATCATCATAAGCATCATAGACAGCAATACATCAGTGGTTCACATTGATGCTTAACTGCCACACAACCATGAAGAAACAAACCCTGTTTAGGAAGAGAGAAAAGGGAGAGGGGAGGAGACCTAGTCACTAAAAATAGCTACATCTATAATCAAACACAAAACACCAAGGCGCTTACACCTAGCAAACAAACAACCGAGCTGTAAGTGAAAGTGAGGCGTCATCAGCAAGACAGCTTCCTCAAGGCTCTCACTGCCCCGCGTTATTAAGTGCACTCACGTCATAAACAACTCGGACAAACAACGACAACATTCACGCCACTGAGCTCGGTTAGCCTCCACCTCACCTAAAGTTTCAAGCCACCGACTCTGTGAGTCGCGAGGGCTCCAGCCCGGAAGACAAACCCGATCTACAGTGTCCAACCCCTTCGTGAACGATTTCATTTGTCTACGCCAGGTCATCATTTGTCCACCTCGCACCTTACGCCAATCGGCCGCAGCGTCGACAAACGACTAGCTGACATCCTTAGTACATGACTTAACCATGTAAGTGTGCAGATGTAGTGACTGAATAAAAGAACTCGTTTGACAATCAATGCCAAACACTCGCTTCCTAACCTCCTCGTTGCTTACTCGCTGGTGCCACCCGATACGAGCGATTGAACGCAGACATCGGTGGTCAAACACCTGAAGACGGTTCACGTCTTCTATCCTGAACGGCCAGGTTTCGCTGCCG
Source organism: Paragonimus heterotremus (assembly GCA_013368495.1). Classification (NCBI taxonomy): domain Eukaryota; kingdom Metazoa; phylum Platyhelminthes; class Trematoda; order Plagiorchiida; family Troglotrematidae; genus Paragonimus; species Paragonimus heterotremus. The sequence goes on from LUCH01003534.1 coordinate 48,347, forward strand.
TAAAGTAATACAACCCTCACTGTTGTCTGATATACGCGACCCTTAAGCTTCGGAGAGACCTCTCTGTCGCCATAAGTGCCTCAGATTACTAAACACCGCCCTAGCCTTAGAACTACGCGCCTCTATTTCATTCCTTACACCTTCGCCGCCGCCGCTAATGCAGCTTCCCAGATATACAAACCGGTCAACAACTTTCATGACTTCATTATCTAACATTAAATCTACGTAACCACAGCAATCCTGCAGAAGTACTTTGGATTTCGAGGCTGCAAAGCGCATTCCGAAGTACTTAGCCGAACGCAAAATTGCGTTTAGCGTTGCTTGTGGTACTTGAAAGTTGTCAAACACCTTATCATCAGCATAATCAAGATAAGTCAGTCTTCCACCAAGTAGGAGGTCCATACCGGCATCATTTGAGTGTCGCAAACAGTCCTCCATTATTACGTCCATGACGAAATTAAACAAAAATGGTGAAAAGGGACAGCCTTGACGAACGCCGCTCCTGGTGCTGAAACTATCAGACAGCTCACCGTAAACCCTAACCTGAGCCGATGTATGGGAGTAAAGCGCTGACAGTATGTTCACATACTTGGTCGGTACACCCCTGCGTTTAAGCGACTCTAAAAGAGTGGATCGATCCACCGAATCGAATGGACCTTTATGGTCGAGAAATATGGCAATTGTAACAACTCAAGTTACTTGCACACAACGCACTCGGCTTCTTCCCGGTGACAGTGTGCTGCGACTACGTCGGTGCCCCACTAATCCGAAAGAGAGGGTGTATTCGTCGCAGCGACACGGCCGCGACACCATGACTCACGGCACATACGGTTTCCTTCTGAACAGCGCACGCGAATTCACGGCAGCGTAACTGTTGCCCATTTTCAGACGCCCGCCAGGATCGTATTCCTCTATAAGGTCAAGTCTAAAACCGCATCTCTTCACGATTTAAGTTCGACATAATAACGCGAAAGACTTACTTGGAAAACATCCTGGTAGCGGTACTTTTAACCATCATGGTTCACCTTACCTCCCTTTAGCTGCGTCGGAATCCGTTCGTCAATCATCCGGCGAGCATGTTCTAGTCGACAAATCAGGATGGATATCAACATGGGTTCAAGCGCTTCCACATATGCTGGGGGAATTACACTGCTGGTCGGGAACATGGCCTATCGTCTAATGCCCAAGATGCGATCGGGAAATTGCGGGCGAATGCGGCTCAGATGCTGCATATTTCGTCGATGTAGACTGCTGTACAAGTGCGGTCAATAAAATAACCCCAAAGACATCATCATCGTCATACACAGCAATATACATCAGTGGTTCACACTGATGCTTAACTGCCACACAACCACGAAAAAAAACCTTGTATAGGGAGGGAAAAAAGTGGGCGGGAAGAGACTTAACCATTAAAAATGGCCGTGTATACATTCAAACATTCAACACCAAGGTGCCTACACCTTACAAACACGCAACCAAGCTGTAAGTGAAAGTAAGGCGTCATCAGCAATACAGCTGACATGGACAAGCAGTTTTGTTCTCAATTTCAGACCGTGGTTTCTCCGGATGTCTGAAAGCATCGCTAGCTTAGGCCACGTGGGCTCGCAATTCGCAAACAGCAGAAACACCCGTCGGCAAATAGGTGCCCAAGTAGCAGAAATCAGAAGAACCGTTCACAATGCCTCTAGTGACGCGGATTTCTGGTGTAAGCGTAGCATCACAATCCGGAAAAGGCTCAAACAAGGAAAATGTCTTACCTATGTTGACATGGAAACCAAATGTGAGTGCCGCGGTTGCGAAAGCCGTGATCATAAGTTGTGCATTCCTTTTCCTGTGCGTAAACAGAGCACTGCCATCTACAAGCAGCACGCGAATGTTCGAATTACGTAACCGGTGTAAGACGTCTAGACCGACAGCCATTCATGCGGTATTCAACCCGGACACCCTTCTCCATGTTCTGAAGGATAACCATTAACATTGAGACCACGCATAAACTTAGGAGGGTTAGGACTAAGAAATAACGCCAGCGATAAAATCATCAGAGATCAATCCACACGACTGCACACCCAGTTTCGTACATACATACAACGCTTTAATCAAACTGGCAAATCAGCACAGACATCCAAAGTCATCAGGCACGATCCACAATGTCGCGCGGCCCGCGGAATCAAACACTCTGGTAGAACCTACAAAGAGAGCATGCGCTTGCGACACATTTGAAACTCGTCAGCAACAAGTACCACGTCAACGGTGCTCCAATCCCCACTGATCCTCAGGAACATCTGTCTCCAAAACTTCGGCATCGAAAAGAATTGCTGCAAGAACGTAGCCAGCGTAGCTCGGGAGAGTGCCGCCCCGATAACTGTCAATGCTTTACTTAATTCCCTTGTCCACAAACAAAGGTAAGATAAGAACAACCTTGAACTCTTGAAAGACCATTCCCTGGTTTCCGATGGAGTAAACAAATTAGAACAGAATATGTTCCAGAACTGAGCCGTCGTGCATCGAAGTACCTCCGGCAATCTACACTCACCTGCAGATTTAGTTTTTCGGTTGTCCAATAGCTCTCTGCACTTTTGCCACGTCCGAAGTGAGAGCAATTCATTCGTTCATTCGCAACGGATGCCAGGAAGTGACTTTGATAGCTTATCGCGTCAGATGGCTCAATCACGCAGTCAATGACAGCAGACCAAGTCAATAAGTTGCCAGTGTTTGCTCCAGACCTGCACTGTGTGCGCAAGACGTTAAAGTCCCTGTCAGCCAATGCTAAGGTAGACTGGACGAAAGAGCCTTAACTGAATCGTAGAATTTCTTGTGCTGTTGGCTGCCAGCATACGCTTACACCAACTCATCTTGATTTTCCCACCAGACGCCATCGATTTCGCGAAACCGTTCGGTTTGTTAACAGCGAGCGCCCTGGGGGACTGTTTCTCTGCCCACACAAAGAAAGAATAACGGAAAGACACTGGAATATCCGCACCTCTACCCTTAGACAACGGTTAGTGTTTCTGGACCTAGAGACAATCTTCGGTTCGGTTTATGGCATACTGACTGGAGAATACCTTCGTTACAGAGGGTTTCCAGTGAAGTATGTCGATTTGTTGAGTTTGTATCTTCACCTTGAGTACAGACTACGCAGTTATAACTGCCCATATATGGGCAGCTATTTCTGGCGTCCTGAATCTCAGGCAACTTTCCGAAGGAGGATCCCATCTTCAACTATGTGGCTGATGACACTCTGAGTGGAATGCTGAATTTCTGAGGATCACAGAGCAGAGCATCCACCAGTGGTAAGTTGACTGACAGCAAAGAGGAAACGACGATAATTCACTCAGTTCTGTGGAAAGTATGCAGAGTAGACGCGACCGATTTGTACTAACATTTGGTCATAATTCACGTTTGCTTATTCGTATCACTCATCATTATCTTCTATACATTACAGTTACTGTACCGTCCTTCTCAGAAGAGTAAAGCCTTACTCTA
>LUCH01003534.1:55540-72507 GCA_013368495.1 Paragonimus heterotremus
TTTTCCTCCTAACAACCACATATTTGTCCCATTTCGTTACTGGTGAATGACGTTTCCGTATTTATCATTACATCATCCATACACGTTAGTCACCATCCATTTTATCAGTGGAGGAGAATGTACTAACACTTGGTCATAATTCACGTTTGCTTATTCGTATCACTCATCATTATCTTCTATACATTACAGCTACTGTACCGTCCTTCTCAGAAGAGTAAAGCCTTACTCTAAAGAACTTTGTCTTCTAACGACTCAACGTGCCACTTTTCGAATACCGTTCTTCTGACTCATTACACGATTAAATGATATGGCTGGTTTATACGATACACAGTTAGCACCTTCAAAGTGTAGTGTAGTGAAACTGGAGTTGCGTCAACAGATAATGATGAGCTGAGTCGATCATCCGAGGCAATGCATCGACGAGGTCTGTGTAGGAAAAAGACTAGAAATAAATCTGTGGCAGGCCGAAATTGCCCATTACCATAAATATTAGGGAAACTTAGGGTTAAGACGCTGTTGGGCCCAGACAGGATTACTCCACTGACTACAGTCACGTGGTGGTTTATATCCTTTTAGATAAAGTTGACTACACAGTTAACCTTATTTGAAAGGATATCAGCGATTGATACACGGGTTCGAAGCAGAGGTCCAAAGTACCTGGTCGGTTTTTCTTGTTCAATATCAAGCGGGCTTCTGCTGACTGGAAAGGCAAACAGTAAAAACAGGGTGTAGCACCGCTTTTGCGGATTACAGAGTAAGATTACTCACACAAAGATGTTTTGAGCAAGTAATGAACAAGCAATACTTGAAAGCTATCTCTAGAGGCGCTGTTAACGACCTCGGAAAGAAGGCTGTCCCAATAGTTAATAATCCTATGAGAAGAGAGCTGCTGCCTAGGGAAGGTCCGAGGACGAAGCTTGAAAAGCTTCCTCGCCGGCCGTCATCGCCCGATATGATAAAGAACTATTTAACGAGACCTATTGTGAAGAAGTATGTGAGAATTAAATCACCATGCAGCCGTCGAAATTCAAGTGGATACAAATCAAGAATTTCAATTTGATATTTACACGCGACATTTCTCAAGGCCGTAGCCAGTTTGGTAGCCACTTGCTGGACACGCTCAACAGCAAGCAATTTTCTTCGGGCCGGTATACACGACCTATATAGCGTATTCGAGAAGTGGTCTTATATAAACCCCGTAGTGTTTGAAACGCTCTCTTGTCTGAGGGGGAATATGCGCTTTATCATACTAAGAGCGGCAAATCTCTTTTTTTTGCAACCATCCCGGGGTGATGTGCGAAGGATGAGTTAGACGACAATCAGATGTCCAGATCTTTCTTCAGATCGACTTTAACATCTACTGTGCTTAACGCACAAAGAATCACGGAGGCATTGTCAGAATCTCCACCGAGTAACATATGAGCACTTATATTGTCATTTAGTGGGAGACTCCAATCCTCCGACCAGCGCTTAATCGTATCAAGATAAATGTGTAGTGCACTGGGACCAGTGGTGCTACCGATTTTTGGGTCGTCAGCACATAGGAGGGTGCTGCTGGAAATGTTGTTCGGAAGGTCGTTGATGTGAATAGGAAATAGCACAGGTTCTAGCACTGACCCTTGGGGAACTCCTGCAGAAGTGAAAGAGAGGGAAGAAAGGTCCGATCCGACTTTAACTCTAAGAGGTCTATGATCAAGGAGAGAAGCAACCCACAGAACAGCATCTCCTTGAACACCACCGGCTTCCAGTTTGTTTCAGGGAGCCATGCGGGACACGATCAAAAGCCATGACAAAGTCAAAGAAGATAGCATATGAGATGAAGACATTGTTTTTGGACACCGTCAGACTATCCATGAAAATGAGCATATTTGTTATGCATGACCAATTGGGAAGGAAGTCATGCCAGATAGGAGAAAAAAGATGGTTTGATAAGAAGTGGCTGAGGGTGGCACGCATTAATAAACGCTCCATTATCTTGCATGGAATGTTGGTAAGGCTGATTGGCCAATAGCTAGCCGAAAAGTGTCGGTCGCCCGTTTCAAATTTGGGCGTGACCGTCGCCTCTTTCCAGCCTGAAGTGTTTGTTTAAACAGCTTATAAAGGGGTTCTGCCAAACTAGCAGCTGCACCTTTGAGAATTTTGGGATGGCTCTTGTCAGGACCCACTGCACTGTGAACCATCCTTGAGCAAAAGGTTTTCAACATCTAACACAACAGCGGTAGCGAGTGGTTGCCGGAAGTTCTGCAACGATAGGATGGGGTGCCAATTCGGTGGTGCGACGTCGTAGACTGCCAGGTAGTACTCCCTGAATAACTCGGCCACGACTGGGGAGTCAGATGAGGTCTCCCCGTCGGACAGTCGCAAAGAAAGGGTCAAGGGTTTATTCTTTCTTAGTCGTCGCATATGCTCAAATAGGACGTTTTTGTTCCCGTGAACTCTGAGGAGAATCTTCTGTTGTACGAGTTTGGAGAGTTCATGGATTTCGGCCTGCGAGTATTTCGAACAATGTGAAACGCACTTAGGTCGTCTGAGTTTCCCGTTAGCTTATGCTTTGCGAATAAATGGGAACGGTCATCAAGGAGACGACGTATTCTGCGCGGAAGTAGTGGCCGAAAAGAGGAAGTGCACAGTTTGTGCGGTACAAGTAAGTCGTCCGCTTTTTTAATTGCGCTTTGGAATGCATTGTAGTTCTGACCCTCGGAGTCATAATCAAGAAGAAGTAAACCTATGTAACTTCTTAGGCCGTTAGAATCAGCCAGAATAAAATTTCTAACTGTGGACTTTTTTACTGGTTGTAACCAGTAACAAATAAGACCGAATGTAAGCAGATGGTGGTCATTGTGTTCACGTGGCGGCTTGATGACCACTGTGTCTATCAGGCGGCTTTCACTAGTGATGACTAAGTCGAGCAGAGAGGGAAACTGGCCGGAATGACGCCGCGTCGGGGCGTTCAGAAGCTGTGTTTATGCTGTCCGTCGTATCAGCGTCGATAAGGAAACCGAGGATCCGCTTTTACCGTTCTGATGAAAAACTGATGCCCAGTTTATCTTGGGTGCATTGGAGGCACCCATGATAAGCAGATGAGTAAAGCGCTGTAGTCGTAGGAAGTTGTCTAGGTTTACCAGAAGAGTATTGTCGTCAGAGACGTCGGATGAGAGAGGACGGTAAATAACACTCACTAGGAGCAAGCCTTAACCACGCAATGCTAATCGAAGCCACAGGGGGTAACATCTACCAGAGGACGGAAGTTCACCGATAACCGTGGTTGTCGGGGGGTATTGTTGAAAGGAAATCAAGGTGCCCCCATTTTCGCACGGACGGAGTCACCTCGGTAAACTGAATAGCAGGGAGGTATTCAGTTCAGTCACTGATGTCAGATGCAATCCAGGTCTCCGTGGAAGCAAACATGTGGGGTTGGGTGTCATGAACTGTCTGATTCCCAGTAATTTACCGAATAGATTCAGACAATTCGTATACATGCACTTAAAAGCTACTTCCTCAGTTGATTTCGCGAAAAGTGAGAACGGAGAGTGCGAAGGAAAGCTTGGGAAATAAAACCTAGAATTGAAGAGGCTTGTGAGGTTGGACCCGGTCTTTACTGACGAGTTGTTCTGACAGCCCTACTTTGAAGTCACGGACGCGACATCACTGTCTGTGCATACGTCAACGACCTTACAAGATGCTTGACCAGCGCTTTTGGTGTCGCAACCTGCAGCCTCTGTGTCCCTGTTAAGTTCCGCTTTTTCGGAGGGTGGTTGGAAGTTTTTACCCAAGATAAATGACTTTTTCGTCTGATGGGGACGGGGCTTGAAAGAGGGTAATGTGCTCGGTGTTTTGGGACCAATGATAGAAGCATCTACTGGGGCGAGCCAAAGAAATCTTTGTGAATTGCAGCAGGCGGCCCAACAGCCCCTTTCTTTCAGAATTATTGGAAAAAGAACTTTCTGTGGAGTCGTTTGGTGGGTTTTGGGGCAGGTAACTCGGAAGACGGTTGTTGAACGTTTCATTGCCCTCAACACTTGTGCCTGAGGAGTCCACCGTTAGAGTGACTACTACAGAAACGGTATCTCCGATTACTACTACAGGCACAGAAGCCTGAGTGGACAGTTCAGGAGCGGAAACTACGACCATAGTCTCCAGATGTAGCTTCCAGTCTGTCACAATTTGTGACTTACTTTCAGCCCCCTGCTCACATCTCACCCTTTCTTGCCGAGTGATCGAAAGATACGCTTTTTAAGTTGGTAGATTTCAAAGTCACTGTTCTTCCCACTACTGTCTCGGGGCTGGCCATGACTACTTAAGTTACAAAAAGGCCGTGACATTTTGATTGTCTTTGCACACAGCCTGTTCGCAAGTACGAAACTTGTGATGTCCGGAGAGAAATGATTTGGGGAAGTGGCCATATAAAACAACTCTTCTTTTCCTGACAGCCTTCTCTTTCATTTTCGTCGCGGCCTCATCTATGTGTGCAGTTGACAGGGCAACCGTCTTCTTGGTGGCTGCAATACCAGGGAAAGCAAGCGCTATGTACTCATTCAAGGACTGTAGTTCCAACGTTGTTTCAGATAGAGTCCGCTGGTACTCGTTCGTCGTAATTCCCATGTAAGAAATAAAGAGATGCGGAGTTAAGAAGATCCGCCCCATCTGCAGTCACAGGTTTTCTGCGTCGATCCACTTTTCGTGATCAGTCGGGGGCAAAGCGGCGCCTTGACTGTCGTCAAACTTGCAGCTCATGCAGATAAAATTAAGATAAAGAGGGTGACTGTTTATACTGATCTTCGTTGAGGCCGGCGCATTTGAAGTGATACCATTTCTGGCACTGACAGAACTGCATATCGTTTTGTACGGACATTTTGCATCCCTAACTGCCGCAAGTGCTCAGTACCCCGGTCAGTGTCTGATGAGTTCCAGCACAGCTAGATCTAACGGATGTTGGCTATAATTACATGGTTGGGGCATATGGACGTAGTAAAATATATAATTAAATGTACCTTATAAGGTACATTGTAGCGACCTGGAGATTCCAGTGGCGTGCCCGCGGTATGATGCATAAAATAGTTCCAAAACTAACAGTTGCACATTGTATCTAGGCTATTAGGAAACTTCGCATGATGCATGTTGTCCGACTGTGTCTACATGTCATGTGATTGCGGCGCGAACCCGAACGCACACGTGTGTCACACTCTCCCGGTTTAATCGCTCGTCGACGGCCGGTCTCTAGCCTCTCTAATTTACGTGCCGGTGCCATTACTAGCGTCATGAGACCTTTTGTATATTTTGTGTAATAAATCTTCGCTCTCCTCTCAACGGCCTTTTCAGATTTCGCGTCTGGGAAAACGACTTAGTGCACGGCACACTTAAACATGACGTAAGATACACTGTAAGAGGTATTAACTGAGTATGTGTTACCTACATTAATCTGATGTTTCTTTTATATTGCCGGAACTACGGACTATACTCTAATGCACTCAAATAGGATTCATTCTTGAGTTTGTGTTTTTCAAGAAACTGCGGAGTGCTTTCTCGGTTATCCTGTCTACACTTGGTTTTCCCGAAGAGCACCTTGCGGAATTTTGCAGACAGCAATGAGTGAAGCAGAAATTCACTTTTAACCGTCCCCAACAATAAGCACGACCCTTGGGTAAACGCCCTAGACGTTCAGAAAAACCCGATTATGGACCATGTAATGTAAGTCTACGCCGATGTAACGCGAGTCGCTGCCGACAGCAACAAGCAATACACAACACAAGACAGTAAGTCGGTCACTGTCGATAAGAATAAACTATATACAATATAAAACAGTTGGTTCTCAGTGACTCAGGAAACAGACGCGACAATTGCCGCGTCTGCTTTTTCCGCTTGAAAACGGAAGAAACGAACGTTTTATGTATTCGACTGATGAGAATAAACGAAATGCTTGCATCTCGCAATGTACGTCTTCTTGCCGTCTTAATGAACTGGATAAAGGAAACTGAATGTTTCGAACGTTACGGAACCAAAACAATACAATACGTAAATAATACAATACGTTCTTCGCCAACGAATGACAGTTATCTTATGTGCTTTTTTGGTGTACAGGCCACCAGCAGAGTGGAGATATGAGTAGACAATGTCCGAGAAAGTTCGAACCAAATTTCGAGTTACCCGCGCAAGCCTTCCAGTTCCTTGTGGTAGATATTATGTCAACGCACACGCAAACTCCGTAATCGAAGAATACAGACTGAGAAACAAGCGCTATGGATGTCGCCAGCATCCTGTATAGCCTTTAAGAGCGACTGAAATCACTTAAGCGGATCTGCATCGAGTCCAGGGCTGTTCGCAGCCAAGGTCCCCAAATGATAGTCATAGACCGTTATTTCTTCGGTTATCGTGGGTAAAAATGTTTTTGCCACATATTCTGCTTTCTCACCTCGGTACCTAGTGCGGGAATGGGCAACACCGAAATGTGTGTTACGGAGGCACGTGTGTTTGTTTTACTTGGGCGATAAATTTAAAGATCTAAATGTGTGTTATTTTCGAATCTCTGATTGGTTGATGTTAGCTTGCACAATTAACGCTGAAATGCAGAAATAATTCGTATGTTAATCTACAGGAGAATGCAGAAACTATTTATCATATTATTAACTGGTGGCACTGTTATTTTTAGGACATGGATTATGTTGATGCATTCCAGGCTTTTTTCAATAATCGTGAAGTTCACACGTTCTTACAGTTCCAAGAGTGCCTGAGAAGGTACCTGGAAGATGTCGGTGTTACTTACGTTTGCTGAACAAGCAGTGGGTGGAAGTCAGTTCCGAAAAGCAAGTCTTAGCGGTAACTCGAAATTTGGTTCAAATTTTCTCGCTGTCAATGTCTATCCATATTATTGTCCTGTTGCTGTCTTGTGCACCGAGAATTTACATACGATTACTGTTATTCGTCATCGAATAACATACAAATTCCGTTACATATTAAATTATTTGGTTCATAGCATTTATATCCGTTCTACATTGTCCCGTTTTCACCGTATCTATTTAGCCGAATATTATCCGCTCGGTTCCATTATTCTCTAACTTTACATTCTGCTATTTTTGCTTACCGTTCTTTATATAACACTAACATTTTCGCTCTCCCCCACAATGACGCGCAGGAGATCCAGAAGCATTCCCTAGTAGCACACTTTGTCGGTCGACCGACTATCGAGTGACAATTGAGTGTCTAACGTTAGTCACTCGACAATTTCAGTGATAAAGCAATTTCGACTTCACTGTTTGTAACCTTACGAATGAGACAAATGGGAATAACGCGGATTGCATGTTCAAAACTCAATTGCTATCGGTTTATTTTCGTTCAGTCACACTACCTCACCATTATTTCTTGAGCGCGGTTTCAAATTACTCAGCCATTTGCAATCTGGGCTGTGGGTGTGTATTGTGTGGAGAATTGAAGACGGTGGATTTCCGTTCTAATGGTGAACAGGATGTTCTTGTTGATTTTTCTGAGGTGGCACATTGTCGTATTTCTAATATTAACTCAGACATTCCATTTTCAGTTGGATTCCGAGAACTTGTATAAATGGCTGAAAATTGTACACTTCGCATTTTGATGGTCCCTCAGTTATAACAGACTATTGAGTTTTTGATTTAACCGCTTGGTGTAATATTCTCGTTGATTTTACCGAAGCGGCATATTGTCGTATTTCTATTATTAACTGTTATATTCCACTTTCACATGGATTCGGAATGCCAGGTGGTTTTCAAAATGCCCACCGGTGGATACAGAATGTACGGAACGCAGTAATCGAAGCGAGGGCAGAAATGGCAATTACTGGAAATTAACTAATTTTTGAACATGATGTACACTTCATGTTCTTCAATTACAAGTCTATTTCTCATAACCGTTTGTCTTAAAATTTTTCCCACGTTGCGATACCGCTGCGCGAAGGCGTGATTCCGTCGGGAATTAGCTTGAAAATAAGATGTCTTCGTTAGTCAGAGTCTTGGGGATGTAAACCAGCAGGCGTTCGTAACGAAATAATGACCACGAAAAATTTTCCTGTCGACCGACTAACGAGTCACTAACAGATGCGCAGTTATCGCACTCGTTAGTCACTGGTTAGTCACTGGTTAGTCACTTGTCAGTCACTCGTTAGTCACTGGTTAGTCACTCGATAGTTACTCGTGCTACTAGGGTTGGTGGATCAGAAGTATCGAGTGCCTGTAGCAGTTTCGACCGTCTCAAACGGCATGCAGTGCCAGACTTGTTTACACTGGTACGACGTTAGTTGTACCGGCCTCAAGCAGGACCAGTATACTCCGCTGGCCTCGTAAAAAAGCCATTTATCTGCATGAGCTGTCTTTTTCTTGGAGGCTGCATTTCGTCGGAGGCTGTATCCGCCCCGCTACTCGCCACCGTCAGTGGGCAGGAACGAGACACGCTAAAGTGTTGTTAAAAGATGTCCAGAAACGTCCACGCAGTTCACACGGCCACGGTTGAAAAAGCTGTGGTTGAAACACAGACGGCTTCATCTGACCTGAGGTCAGAGGTGAACTCACCGAACGAGTATATTGCGCCAGTCCTTTCAGGTATGACGGTTGCTCGTAAGGCAGTGGCTCTGTCTACAGTGCAAACTGAGGAAGCCGCCACAAATTTGAGGAACAAGGCACTACGGGAGAGGAGGTTCGTTTTGTGGGGACGGTTTCCGACCACACCTTCTTCAGGTGATCAAGCAAGCGGGGTGCTAAACACCGCATTCCTCTCAGAATTAACAGGCTCAGTTTCTACCAGCAGACTTCGTTCCAAAGCTACCAAGAAGTCACTTGGACTTCTTGTGACGTTACCCGCAAGGGTCAGCACGGAGAAAGTGCCGGACAAGACAGTTCAGCTAAATAGAAGTCAAGCTAATTTAAAAGAAGTCGCACTGGATCGCTCGTTGCAGGAGCGGCGGAAGCGCTCCCGGCTTGATAGAACAAGGTCACGCAATGAGACTGACCGAAAACTCCAGGTCCTTCTTCTCATTCTAAATAGGGGACCAGCCCCTCCGAATGGATCAACCTATGTGCCACACCAAAGACGGCTGCCTCCATTCCCTTGGATAGCCAATCATCTTTGGGGCCGCACGTGTCTGAACCAGTGGCTCCCAAGGAAGCCACAGACCATCACTCCTGCTCTATACCCCAGTCATCGGACCCACAAAAGGTTCTACCCAAGCCTACGTTGTTCGTAAGCTTCACAACCCCGTGAGTCTGCTTGGGTCACCTCCAGCTTCCAGAAAAGATCATACTTGGCTCATTCCAGCCGCATTTCCCTCCGCCGGGTCACGGTCATTTCTTCCTAGGCTCTCTTCTAACTTAAAACCTCACCCGAATTTTCGGAGATGCAAAACTGCAAACCACCCCCGAGTAATTCAAAAAGTGAACGCGGTTAACAAGACATCAACATTGGGCAACCAGAAACGGACGAAGTGCCCCACAGGAACGCTCACATATGCTCAGGCGGTGATGAAGCGGCGATAACCCTCCAAGAAAGTTCAAGAAACTCTGACGCCGTCCACACACTCGCCCTTGCTATTAGGACTGTTTTCTCAAGCTCTTCCTCGCACTCTTTTGTCTATTTTTACACCTAGCCGAATGAGGATGTAGCCCTCAAGTACATGTGCACCAGCCATCTGAGCCTTTCAAACAGACTACCTAAAATCAGACATTTCGTCCGCGACACCTGTCCTCATATTCTTGCTTTAACAGAAACCCGGCTTTCCGCAGATGTCAGAGATAACGAACTGCATATTTCTGGATACTTATTGTACCGAACAGACTCCTCCTGTGGACTCACGGGAGGCTGTTCATACGAACGGTCATAGGGGGATTGACCTCCTTAGAGATGTGTGACGGACTGTGGTTTAAACTCCAGCTTCGTAGTCGTAGCACGCTTCTTGTCGGTGTTATTTACCGATCGCCGTCACGCAGCGCACTGGATGACGAGGCCATTCTTGCCGACCCAGACCATCTCTCGTCTACACAACGTTTCTCCCATCTTCTCATTATGAATGACTCCAACACACCCAAACTCAACTATATAGCTGCCTCTGCTGAGGACAGTGACTCGAGATTCTCAAAATCCTTAGCAATGTTGATCCATGAAAAAGCCCGGACACATGTCCAGCTACCTACACGGTACCGTCCAGGACAGACACCCTCATTGCTTGATCTGGTTATTACAGATGAAGCTCATTTGGTAGATGGTGTGGTCATCAACCCACCGTTGGAACATAGTGACCCCATGTAATATGCTTTCAATCTTATCTGTTAGTGGTTCCAAAATGCCGTAATAAAGACTTCACCTAGAAATTTCCAGAAGGTTGACTCTGGCGCATTGAAGACATTCTTAAGCACACTCAAACTTGTGTCAAATCCAGTGAACACAAGCTGTCTTTCTTTTAAAGTTGCCACTCACGAAGCTGATAAGGCATTTGTTCCCCGCAGACTGCGTAAGTCATCTTGCCCACCGCTTCCGCGGAACATACGTCGCCTTCTTGATTTACGTTCTCATCTATTCTATAAGCAGAAACTAACGGACAAGCCGGAGGACCTGGGGGCCTGTTGCCCTGTACGAAACAGATGTAGGCGGAAAAGCCGTCAACATACCGAGCGCGCGGAAAGAAAATTATATTGGTAGCTTGGAAGAATAGGAAGTTTCTCAGGTACCTGCGTCGCCAGAGAAGAAATAAGCCCTCGGCGCTCACTCTGCGGGAACCTCCTCCAACTCCCAGGTGGTTGCCGAGGGGTTCAGAGAATTCTATTCAGCAGTCTACAATTCGGTTCCGGCAAACAGGCATCAGATTCTCAAGGGGAGAAATTTCCGACGCCTACTCCTAACAGCTGAATTATCTGTGCTCGACGTTCAGAAACTCTTGCCTAGACCAACCTTTGTATTGCAGTGGGACCAGACGGGGTCCACCCTTGGATCCCGAAAGAAGCGGCCCTTCGTTTGGCGGCACCTCTCCATAGTTTGTTTAAACACACACTTCGGACCAACACTCTTCTAGAGGTATGAAAAGAGGCCAATGTCACATCTACATTCAGGGCGGGTGATCGTCACTACCCTGCTAGTTACAGGCCGATCAGTCTCACCAGCATCCCCTGCAAGGTAATGGAGCGTCTGTTATAACGCGCCATCCTTAAGCATTTCTTCTGGAATAATCTTTTCTCTTCAACCCAACATGGCTTTCTTCCTGACCGGTCGTGCATAACCAATATGCTTATCTTCATGGATAGCCTGACAGACGCCAACGACGATGGCCATATCTCGGATGCTATCTTTTTGGATTTCGTCAAAGCCTTTGATCGTCTCCCGTAGGTCCTCTTGTACATAAACTAGAAGCCTATGGGATCCACTGAGAGGCTCTTCGCTAGGTTACATCCCTTCTTGATAACAGGACCTTCGAGGTAAAAACCGGTCCGGACCTTTCTTCTCCTTCTCCGATCTCCGCTGGAGTTCATCAATGATCCGCGCTCTATCCGTCGTTGTTTCTAACTTGCAAAAATTACCTTCCCGACCTTATTTCCAGCAATAACCTCCTTTGCGTTGATGACTTAAAAATCCGGAATGCTTTCGATTCCAGTACATTACAGATTGGCCTCGACCGTATTAAGGTTTGGTCAGAAGACCGGAGTCTCCTTCTAAACGATAGTAACTGTTCACATGTTTCGCTTGGAGGAAACTCGCGGAACCTGTTCTTGATAGATAGCGCACAAAGTGTAGCGGATACCACGAAAGTTGACCTTAAAAAGGACCTAAGGATTTGGTTGTCGATTAGTTCATACTTTTCTTATCACCACCAAATGGGCGCCAAAAAGGATTTGGTGCTCTTGGGGTGATAAAATGAGTCTTTCCCCGAATAGACAGGCTTGCCTTACAATCGCTCTACAGGGTCTAAATAAGACCATTGCCTGGGAATGCAAATCAAGTCGTATACACCGGCTCGAAGAAGGACATACTCGCCACAGAACGTGCTCAGCGAGTAGCCACCAAAATGGTCACTGGCTTGCGGCGTTTCGCTGACGAGTCTCGTCTTGAAATTCTTGATCTTTATCTACTTGAATTCCAAAGATTTCGCGGCGACTTGATCCTTACGCACTTCTTCTTCAGCACAGGACCTGTGCACCTGTTCTTTACCATAGTAAGTGATAACAGTCAGAGGGGTCACAACAAGAAACTCTATAAGCTTCGGCCCCGGACCCTCCCTAGGCAACAGTTCCTCTCTTACAGAGTTGTCAGCCAATGGGACGACCTTTCATTTGAGGTTGTTAGCTGTTCTTTTAGGGGCCGCTTCAAAGTTTTTTCAGATTATCACTCACATGAGAAGTTGTTAGATTAGTATTTTACTCTGCTATGCTAAATTAGTATTCTACCCTGTTCTCGATATTCTCTGTAACCCCCAAGAGCTGTGCTTCACCCAGCTCTTAATGACTGTCTTTTAGGTCAGCAGAAAACCGCTGGCATCGAAACAGACAAAATGACTGGATCCGAGGGACCTGGGCCCCCCACCTCGAACCCGTAAACAAACCGCTGAATTCGCTGAAAATACGATAAGGTAAGGTGACATGAAACCCTGAGAGCCGTCGAGATTTTCTATCGTTGTACGAAGCCCAGAAAACGGAAGAGTGAATGCAGAGGTGTGCGACGTATTTGGTGAGTTAGTTTGTCTTGTTTAACAACTTAGTTCTCGCGACACCTGTTGCAGATCGCGATTTCACGTGGTCCGAATAAGTGATTGTCTGGTTGTGAGCTCTTTCGAGTTAGAGCACAACTATGTGCTCAATCGTCTGATATACGAGTCTTATTCTACACATCGCAGACTCATAGTCAGTTAGATGAATTACTCTGAGAGTCTATTCGAGTACAGTGCACCAACTTCCGGTATTGATTAGTATGTCGTCAATGTTTACGGGGAGGTTATCACAGCGGCTGACGTGGAAAAAATTTGGCGCAAGTTGAAGCCCGCATTGTCCAGTGAGTTTTTGGGCGCAATATATCAACTGAACCTCAGAGAACCTCGCGAAAGTGTTTGCTGGTATTACTGAGAAAGGTGTCATGCTTACCATGCAGGATGGAAACAATGGATATGTAGATATTTGCTTCGCTCAGCGGACGTAAATAAAGCTTGTTGAATGTGTTCCACATGTGGCGAACGTTGTTGTCACATAAGTGGCCAACAGACGCAAGTATGTCGTCGAACATTATGATACTCTTGACGCTTGATGCCATGTCAATTCCTGGCTACTTATGGTATGGGATTCTGCCGGCCGGTGATAGACGGGTACGTGCGTAATGAGAAGTATGCCTCAATACTTACGCTGTTCGACATTTTCGAGATATGATTGGTGTGCACATACCGGTAAAGACGTCCGCGATGGACAATATGGCCGCGCAGGTGAGGGCAGCCTGTGCAGTTTTCGACTTTGACGTCTTTTTATGTTACTTTCATGCACGTGACGCCGTCCGAAAGCCTGCAAGTGAATAATATTTTGAATACTCATCATTAACAAACAAATTCCTTTCGCAGCCAGCATCTTTTTAACTGAATGACCACGGCAGACAATGAACACCAATAAGTTGCATGGTTACACAATCTACGCTTTGGGTTTAACCGTGACTTACGCATAGCTGCCCGAACAGACGAAAAGTTCATGAATTATTTGTTGTGCAGTTGGCCTAGCATCAAGCCGAAGTGTTATTCACGCGCAAAGTAATGTTTTCCACTTCGGAAACCGTACCAATAATCTCTCTGAGAGTGCTAACGGACGACTGAAGAATAGGACGCACCCCAGGGACTGCTTGTCTACTGCTATTCAGAAAATATGGATTCACTGAGGGTGCCCGATGCATGAATTCGAAATGCGAGCGACTTTCAAACGCGATCGTCGTGGAGTTGTGGATGCTGAGTTGTAAGTGAGGAACATTGTTTCAGAATGATCACATTCGCCAGTCATCAAGTCCAAAAGCACCTGAACGCACGAATCCCACGTTTGCATCTCGAAACAATTGCTGAATCCTAGATAAGTCGTTGTACATTGACAATCTTTTGCACTGAAGCTACGGGCACAACATGATGGCTAACGTTTCGTTGTAGATTGCTCGCAGGGGAAATGCGAGTGCAATTTTTATCGCTCAGCGTGGCTTCCCTGCATCTACATTCTGTCAGTATGTCGAAGGCATTCTTTCCCATACAGTGAGCACTTCAGTACTGTTAATTTTCGTTCAAAAAGGCCGTTTCCCCATTCACGATTGACGGTTGGCTGAGTATAACCTGCCAATTTACCGGTTAGTTGGCCCGAAGCTTCAGTCGCTCGTTGCAGCGAACTTCAACAGAAAGTATAAAGCATTGAACCATTCACTTACAAAACTACACAAATGCAGCAGTCGCATGGTTGTGACCTCTTTTAACAGTATCATTGCTTCCAGCGTCAAAAGAATTGAATGGGCAAAGGCTGACTTAGGTTTGTCTGATTTCCGGATCATCGTGTCTTCGGACGACAAGCAGCCAAGATGATTGAAGATAAATTCAACCTTCATAGCCATGTGGATGTCGCGGTGAACCGGCGCAGACAAACAGCTACCGCTGTGATGCCGATGAGCTGATGTTTCATCCCGACTGCATCCAAACCGCCGACATATGGGAATGTCTGTTCTGTGGCAAACGACCTCAACTGCCGTCACCGGGCAGGCGCATGTTTTCAATTTGTATTTTCCAGTTCCGTCCACTTCAGCTAACGTTCTCGCATGCCCAATGAATGTGACAAACAGAGCTCTCATTGCATTCATCATGGATGTCGACTTGGACATGTCCGTGGGCATCGTGCGCTGTGCACGGAAGCCTAAGCAATCGCGGTTAGACATAACCCGCAGTAGTTTATCTGTTGATATCATTCAACATAGTGAGTTCATCTACAAGCATACACAGTTGTCTTACAGATATCAGACTTGATGGACGTGTTGATGAGGGCTTTCTGTGATAAACCTCCTCCAGTTTCGGAATGAACCCATGCGAGATAACAGTCGCATGCTACGCTGACGTAAGCCGGAGGAATCATGTACCGCTTTTAATTGAGGCTCCAATTCCACGATTCGTATCCATTTTTGCCAGTTCTCAGAGGCTTCGCAGTTGACATGGAGTAGGGCTTAACTCGTAGGGTAGGACAAGTGGACGGATCAATTATTATTGTCTAAGAATGGAGTACGGTTTGGCATTACTTGCAAGACAGGGCGAACGAGTGGAGCATTCACAGGTTTATGTACATATATCGTGTGTTACTTTTACAGTATTCATGAGGTCTCCGATGTACACCACATAATCATTAAAACTAATCTCACGGAGACTTGATCAACTGTGCTGCGGATGTGTCATACGGTCGATAACAGCGAATGGCAATTCATGTCATATATAACTAGGGGACCATCACCGACGCACTTCGTTTTGACATACAACACTAATTTTAACAATAGTTTCCGCAATATATTACGTTCCCAACTTCACAAAAAGCTTAGTCAACATGACGGAACAATGACCTGATCGTCGGAAGAAAAATAGAGTTTTCTGGCATAATTGGACTGGCATTTCAACAGAAGGATAGTCTTTCACTTCTAGGACATTGAATTCTATTGTACTGAAATATTCAGTTGCATCGTTATCACTGTTTCAAAAGTTTGTTAAACTTCAAGTTAATTGTTATGCAACGGGACGACAAATGTAGTCTATACACAGGATAGCGATCACAGACAGTTCCGACGCGGCCCAAAACCAGAGAAAATAGGTAACAATCAATCACAACCAGTGTGTTTTGGATACAGAGACTAGGCGTTGATCCGCACAACGCCAAGGGCAACACGAGAATCAAAGTCCTAACAACAAAGGGTTTTCAAATCGTTCACACAAGTTAGCCCATGGGGGAAGCAAATGTCACAGTTCTAAGGACGTTCGTATCGCATGGAAAACGTTGAATAATACGTAGGCGGACGACCTGGAATGGATAACAAGGGAAAAAACATCAGCGAAAAGTTTAAATTGCATGCATAACCGTTTCTGCACTGTTACAGTTACGCCATTGAACGTATGCGCATCTTTTCCTTAAGCAATTAGGAAACTAAAACAAAATATTTGTCGCAGCCGATTCGCGCGATTTTCCAAGATGCAACACGCCAGAATATTTTATAACCAAGGTAAGCTAAAAGCCACTACTGTCCCAGAAAATTCACAAATAATTTCGGCCTACCGATTGGATGTAGTGCCAAGATCTTCGCAGTAGAACACGAATTTTAAGGTTAGGATAAACAAAAATGGCGACGAATATGTAGCATTGATTTCTAAACGTCTCAGGCGGAAGGCGTTATTGGCGTACTCCCCGGCACTATCGCGCCATTTTTTTCAATCACCCGATGAATACTTAACACGACCTTATTCCTTCGGGTACATTTTTGGTGCTACTTGATACGATTACGCCGTTTTCCATGTTCGTATGCACGCCGTCATTTTGGCAGCATATTTGTCGCGCTCGTTTCGAAATTATGTCTTAAATTAGGAGAACCGGTTTTCTTTCATACCTGAAAGAAACTATTTGAACGGCCGAAGTTCTCTATTGGTCGATAGATAAATCCGTTGTTACATTAATTAACACCAGAATAGACTTGTCAACTGTTGAATATCGTGGCCTCCCGGAACGAAAGCAAAACTAGTCTTCGTGGCACAAAGCAAATCTCGATTGATCGAGCTTCTATTGGTTATTCTATAGACAAGACGTATCAGTAAAATGAAGGAATACAATTGGTACTGTCACTTCAGCTTTCCCATTGGTCGGCTCCACCGCGCTAGTGGCTCGTTTGTTTTAACTAGTGACGCATTTAAACAACATGTTTTCACTCGACGCTCGTTATAACGAAATCCGACGCTGGATCAGAGTGCTGTCCTGATTGGTTCCCACGCTGACATACCC
>LUCH01003535.1:9875-21675 GCA_013368495.1 Paragonimus heterotremus
CCATCTCAAAACATAACACCATGATAAGCTGTTAGCCGCCTATCATTTATTGAACAGCCTGGTCCTCGGCTGGGTGTTATGTTTTGAGATGGGTATGAAAAAGGTTTACGGTCAAGCAAACACGGACCTGATACAACGGTATAAGGAAAAGTGAATCAACCTCATTATTCATTCTAAGATTGCTAGTCACATTTGAGCTCAGGGCGAATACAACTCTTGAGGTGTGAGTCGGTCAACGTGTGGTGAAATGTCATGCAACAAAACACTATATCTGATGTTTATTTCATAAGTACCTCGTGCAGATCGTGCTCTAGCTTTTGTCAACCGGAAGTTCACTTCGTTACATAGACAGGTTCTACTTGAGTGCCACGTACACTTTTGTTCAGCTCTGTCCAATTAGATGGTGTGTGTGTGTGTGTTTATCATTTCCCGACACTCAGACCGGTTCGTCTCGGTGATGACACGTTCGATTTCTCAAACCACCCATGCACTCCATCACTTGTGAGCCTTGTCACGCTTTACGCTCGCCTTGAGATTGACGCAATCTTCGGTCTGCCCTGTTCCCATCAAAAATATAACATGCTGTTGTGTCTAGACAACGGATGACAGTAAGAATCAGGTTATTAGGAAAAGTATCGCATTGTGCACACAATTTAGTCTCTATTCATGAAAACACCCGCTTGTACGCAATGGTTTCTATGGCTTTTATCTAACTGATCAGCAATTCCTCCGGTTCATTATATCATTCGTAATTTTTACACGCCAAGCAGGTGATAATTTGTTTCTTTTTCCTGCCAACCAGAAGATCGTTCTATGGCATGTTAATGGACAAGAGTTCCAGTTCGCAACACAGCGGGGTGTCCATTTAAGCGAAACTTACACTTCTGTCCTTCTTCTGTCCCTTTGATCGGAGTTTCTCTGGTAGCTTTTTGCTTGTCACTTCTCTCCCGTTGAATGGATTTCCTTCACTAGTGGCTCGTTCTATCTCTCGTCTTGTGCGTGATCCGTCCTATGCGGGCCTTAACCATACCCCACTAATACATCGAGATATACCACCGAACCTCGGAAAAACTGTGTCCGTCACTTGCTCACCTATCACAATTCCATTATGAGTGGGAGGACGATGACGTTCTCCGTAGACGAAAATTCATATCTGGGTGTGATGGTGAGAAACAGACAGTACCCAACCTCATTCGTTCCAGAGGAAGATCAAAGGGTCCTAACACTCCTCTTTAACACGGCTTATTAACATTCACATAGATTGTCTCGTCAGTGGTGATCTTCTTTATGTCCTCGAGTGTAAAGTACATTCTGAATTTTTCCGAACAAATAATCGCTTGTACTCTTGTGAAACACCAAACTTTTATCATTCTTGCCCAGTCATTCATCATCAATATCAAAATGCATAATTGCAAGTTTGATGGGTGGAAGCCACTAAACCGACTGTTGTGTTTGAGAGTGACAAACTACGAAACATCGGTTGATGTGGCAGGAAAGGACTGGAACGATATGATGTGTCCATAGTCTGGTTGTTGATTCACAAAACATTAACTTACATGGGTTCAGGGCATGTCGACAAAACAGTAAAACGAACGAACTTCACATGAGTGCGTATCAGTTTAGGTTGGACAGTTTCAGTACGACGGCAACGAGGTTGATTCCGTTAGCACCTTCCGTCAACAGAGAACCGGTGTGTGACACCGGCTCAACGACGTTTAGGAAAACATTATCTTGCGGTTTCAACTGCGTACTAGTGCAGTGAAGATGAGCGATCGTGTTATACTATACACACCACTGCCGTTCAGTAGCACGACCACACCATATATTTTGACATCGTACAAGCCACAGGAAAGATACAGGAAGAAACATCAGAGTGCAGCATTGCCCATAATGGTCCCTGTTACTTAATGGAACCGAGCATTGACGTTTGTGGCAGCCGAAATGGTCTGGGGCCGAATACCGCGTGCAAATGAGTGACCTTATTTCTGGTCCTGTTTAAATGCTTAATCCATGTGTTGCTTTGTCGAATAAACAACCCTTGTGCCACTCGCGTTCTTGGATCACAACACTAGGACTATAAACCAGGTGGGGAATTCAACGAAATACCCTGTTGAGATTAAGGGTTTCGTGATAAAAACGCCGGGCTTCAGTTCAGGTGTTAGTATGCCAAACCCCATGGAGTCATTACCTGCGCTAGCAATGTAGTAGTCCGTCCTTTACTGTCGCAATTTTCGGTCAGTTTGGCTAATGCATGCTGCACCCCAACTGCAAATGAACTGGCAGATGAAACGTGCGGCAGTTTTCTGGGAAAGAGCGACCATGCCAGTGGGAAAGTAACAAACGCATTTCCGCTGACCCATAACTTATCAAGTTCAAGGCAAAAGCTAACTTCGCCGTGAGTCATACAGTTTAGTGATAACCAGAGTAGTCGGAACCGGCGCACCGAACCACCTCCTTGTGCTGCCGACTGAGCAGTTGTGGTGCAAACCTCCAATGGCTGAGAATTCACCAACCCCAGATAGAGCCAACCACTCTAACTGGTTTTAACGTACTGGTTACATTCGATCAAGATAATGACATTACCGCCAACACCTCCGTGCAGGCATCTACCAGTACACACAATAGGCGAGCGAAATACACCTGTTCAGAATGTGGTCAAGTTTGCAAATCGAATGATGGCTTGTCGGTGCATACTCGTGTGCATCGACACAGGAATGGTCCAGAGCAGGAACTGGACACCCAGCTTGTCTCAATCTTTGACTGCGCCAACTGTGACCGCAGCTATCTCACCAAAATTGGTCTCAGTCAACACAGAGGACATTCACATCTTGTCGAATGCAACCATGATGAACTCATGTTCATGAAAACCGCCAGGTTCAATCGGTCACAGCAAGAATCGGCTTCTCTTATCAGGTGTGCCGACGCATTGGCTCCGTCGTGTTCTACTCGACGCGAACTTCATTCTCTGTGCTTGTCACATCTATCAGGTCGTACTGCAGTGAAGATGAGCGGTCGCATTATACTACTCACACCAATGCCATTCAGTAGCACGACCACACCATATATTTTGACATCGTACAAGCCGCAGGAAAGATGCAGGAAGGAACATCAGAGTGCAGCATCGCCCATAATGGTCCCTTCTACTTAATGGAACTGAGCATTGACGTCTGTGGCAGCCGAGACGGTCTTGGCCGAATACCGCGTGTAAATGAGTGGTTTTGTTTCTGGTCCTGTTGAAATGCTTAACCAATGTGTTGCTTTGTCGAATAATCAACCCTTGTGCCATCCGCGTTCTTGGATCACAACAGTATTTTGGAGAGCATTTGAACCCGTCTGTATGCGCTGAATTGACAGGTGAATACTGCCCCCGTTGTCGATTTAACCACTGTCTCAGAGACTAACAAGACCGATTATTGAATCCCAAGCTGCTGATCACTCCGAGTGGTTCACCTGTTTGATGCGAACAGCGATTATCCAACTGGAGTCCAATAGCGAGGCTTACCTACACAACAATGAATTATTAGCTATTGCTCGCGATCTACGGGCCAGCATTTTCACAACGGTACAAGCTAAATCACTGCTGAACATGCACGCTCCACCTGACGACTGATCGCTCGACGACGTGGTCGTGTTAACGTGAGAACTTACGCCACCAGGACGCAGATACGGAGAGCTAACTTTGCAATAATTCAAATGCTGTACTACCAACGTAACAAAGAGGCTGCGTTTGCGGTTTTTTCTGAAAACTGGAGCACTGCCAACAAGACGTGCCATGGCCTACCGGAGAGTCCCGTAGCATTACACTGTTGTGTAGTCAAGGTCATAAGTCTGGACGGTCTTACTGTGGCATGTGACCAGAATGTTACGCCCACACACCCACCGCTGAGCGACCCTTGCGCGCATGCATCTGCAGTGACTTCGAACAACTCACAGTGTGCCAACACCATTGCAGTCGATGTCACGCACACACGCACACAAACACAGCAACACACACAACCAACCTCATCTCGGACATTAGCCTATGACACGTGATTCAATCCAGTGCATTCGCCGGAGCTGACTCGACAACGAGACCGGCCACACATGCGAACACAAACTATCTGGGTCTCTTGCGGGCCGGTGAACAAGACACAGATGAAGTGTTCCGTGGAATACACAGTGTTTCCATCCTGTAGATCATTACGTCAACATCTATAGGATCCCACCCAACGCTCCACTAAAACACCCACGGATTACATCTCTGTATTTTGTTCGAGCACGTGCTGTGAATGTACTTGCTATATTTGGTCGTTATTTACTTTCGACTTCTGTTGCATATCCTTCTGATATTATATAGATTTCTCGTTTTACCGACACTATTTACAACGTATTGTAATTAACAATCCAACATCTAAAATTCCAACGAATCCTGGTCCAAGGTACTAACGGCTCATCCGCACGTTGATGATTGACCATCTCGCACGATTCTGCCTCCGGACTGGTCTCTGGTCGACCTCATCACTGGAGAAAAAGTACCGCGCACCTTGAAGAACGTGGAAGACACCGCTCCAGGTTTGGACAAATTGTTGCCCAAACATTTGAAGCGCATGAAGGCCGATGCCTTGGAAGGATACTTCAACCTTCTCCTGTTAACCCAAGGTTATTCAATCCACCTATGCCGCTCTCACATCACGCTGGTACCCAGAGTGAACAATCCTCCATCTCCCACCCAGCTCAGACCCACTGCCGTATCTTCAACGTAGATACGTCGTTTTCACAAGATGCGAGCCTGCAACTGCCCGCTCTTCAGTTTGCATTCCCGCACCGTGACAGTTACTTCGAGGTGACCTCACTGTTTCATGCGATGCCTCGGAACTCATACACCACGTATTCAAGTCTATGTGCGGCTTTTACCATCGTGTCCAAAGCCCTCGATTCTTTCTTACAGCATTCAATTATCAGATCGGACCGAACGTTCGATGCTCCTCCACCTCTAACGCATTACATTGTCGACTCTCATCGGAACGCTTCCGCCACCCTCGATGGCTCCGTTATCCGGTTCCAATGTGGTGTTCGCTAGGGTGATCCACTGTCCCCGCTTCTATTCATCTTGGCAATGGATGAGGTGCTGACTCTATCTCAACCGGAGCTTGGCTGCCAGTTCCACGATACACTAGTTAACGATTTCGCCTACGCCGACGATCTGATCCTCCTAGCTGAGAATCTCACGCGTCTCTCCAAGAAGCTTGCATCCGCCGCTAGCACCCTGGAACTATTCTGGCTGAAGATCAACACGCATACGATTGAGCTTATGATCATCCGCGGTGACCGTGAACATAACGCAACCGCCATCTCTGATAAGTCTGTCCACTTGGATCCAGACACTATCCACTCACTAAGCACCTCTGACACGGTGACCTGTTTCGATATCCCGTTAACCTGGAAACATGAAGCATTTACTAATCACCGTCTGCAACTTTATACGATACTGGATGAAAACATCAAAGCGCCCTTGAAGCCACATCAACGTTTTAAACTCCTGAGACAACATCTGATCTCGAAGATGAATCACTCATTAACGTTGAGCCAAGTCCACCGTAACACGCTCAAAGCTATGGACTGTACGATTCGCCAGTTTGTTCGGCAGTGGCTCCGCCTTCCTAAAAACACACCAATCAGCTATCTCCATACTCGAGCAAATCTCGAGTGGAGAGACTTATCTCCAGTCAATGTCCACTTCTGCGGAATGTGGTCAGAGATAATCCGTTTGGCCCTATTTTGAGGGAAATGAACATCTCCGTACGCGTTCAGGATGTAGTAGTGACGAATAAGGAGGAAGTTCATGCGACATGGATGGATAAACGCTACCATTCACTAGACGGCCGTGGTCTTCAGGAAGTGTCACCCTCTCCAATCGTTGGCTGTTTAACCCAGATCGCATCCTCCCCAGAATCTTTATTCGTGCCATCCATCTCAGATGTAGTCTTTTGCGGACTAAGATCCGAAATTCACGAAGTGACCACTCAGTTCTCTACCGTGACAACTGTGGTCAACCAGAAAACTTTGCTCATGTTTTGCAATCATGCTGGATCACTCATGACGTGCATTGTGCCCGACACAACCGCGTGACGAAAGACCTGGTGGAATGAATGTGCAACTTGGGCTATACAGTGTTCGAGGAGTTGCGAGTAGCAACAGCGAACCCGTTCATCAAATCCGATGTGGTCGTGTTTTGTGACGGCGCTGCTGTGATGCTTAACGTCAGTATAGTGGATGACTATCGAAGCTAATTTGTCTATAATGCCGCCATTCAATCGGTTCCCCATACTTTGGGTTGTGATGTAAACTGTTTCTCGTTCACCTGTAATCATTTCTTTTCTCTAAGTCGCGGTATTCTTCGACTGGGACTGCCCTGTTACACAGTCACGGATTTATATCTGCTGACTGTTCTAGGTTCCTTAAAATCCTACGATACACGTATGCGTGGTATCTGACGTTAACTGTTGCCACTTCTCTGACATTTGTCTCACTATGAAGAATGTTTTTCTGTCTCGATTCATGAGCCTTGACTGTGATAGCAACTTTGTGCCCTGAGGAGCCTCTGATCTTGTCAGACTGACAGTTTATCCTATTTTTCTCCTCTCTTTTTCTTTTTAAAAAATCATTTTTCCTGTATTTCTTTCCTCTTATTATAAAATCCGTCAGTTACATACGGTACACAACTTTTCATTTGATGGCTGGACTATTGGCGCTCGATATTCTTGTGAGAGTACTCGTCGACTGTTCAGTGTTTCTAACTATGCAGCATCCCACATTTGACAGACAGCTTGTATTCACTGTCACCTTTTTACATACCTGTTGCTTAATTTTGGTGTTACCGTTTGTTCTTCCCTAGAACAAACATGTGCATATTGCTCTCCAAAATAAACGATATAAAGTACTTACCCACAAGTCTGTCGACTTGTATTAACGGGATATGTGAAGTGTGTCCTCAAAGTAGCTTGCAACAACCAGGTGATGACCGGTGTACGGAATTTTGACCTAACAATGCCATAAGCGCACAGTCTGTGCCCTACGGCAGTTGAAAAAAGAGTGGCGGTATTCATTTTCGGATTAGCTTGCAACAGTGACCGAAACTAAAAAGCCGTTTGCACATAACCGTCATCACAATTCGCTCGCGTTACATCATTCGCGGTTCAATTCGCATAACCATATTCCGTGTAAACGAGAAGGTGTGGGAGTGGAAGCATTTGTGGTCCAGCTGGCCAATTCTGATTAGCAAGTTGGTAAGTTAGTACGAAGGTGAAACCCTCGTTCTGAAGACAAAAGTAGAGTTAGGGAGCGCATCTTCTAACGGAGCAGCCAAGGCGCATCACGCCATATCAATCGATCGAGCGGGTTCGGATGGTATAGTAGTGGGTGATTATATAGTTCCACTCAGCCAATCAGATTGCAGCCGTGCGGTCGAACTCATCTGCGCTATCCGGACTGTTTTCTCGCGGTTGCTTTCTGATGCCTCCTTTAACGTGATTTGTTCTGACGCTCCGCACAATTGCAATAGTCGTACGCTCGATCATGCACAGCTGTATACACTGATCTTCAGTGCGCTGACGATTTGGACCAATGCGTGTGTGCGCCACCCCCGCCAGCGTTGACCAGTTGCTCGGCAGGCCGCATCTGTGGGCGCGCCTTATCTTCTTACTTGCATGACCAATAATGTGATTGCTTATTCAAGACGATCGATGCGGCATTTATTCATGCCCTCACATCACTTTGCACTTACGCTTGCGGGTGACTGTTATTCAAGCTTAGTCTACTCGCTCACAATACATCACCTTGCGAACTGTCTTTTGCTATTTTCGAGACATTAAGCAATGTACTGGCTTAGATGTGATTATGTCCGACACAAATGATCAACCTTAACTAGTGTTATGGGCCAAAAACTCGGATTGCATAAGGACCGTCTGCTGGGGAAATCAACACACGGGGTATACGATTCAACACCATAACAAACAAACAAACACTCGTTTGGATATAACAGTAACCCAAGGGCGTCACGGTTGTCACTATCCATTTCATGCCTAAATGCACACCAATGTTTGTTGTATTTTCGCCGCGTTCACTTCAATATCCAAATACAAGCTCACGTTTCACTACTGAGTGTTGACGTGAGTAGCATAATGCGATTGCTCGTCCTCATTGCACCGGTCCGTTACAGAATGTTCTAAAATGATAAATGTGCTTACTGTGTCATTGTTGTATATATGTGTGCATCCATTACCGTATCAAAACGTTCACCTTGTATTTGATTGACTACTAACACTCGCGTGATACATCGCGACTATGATTGGTTTAGTTCTAACTCGTTCACTGGTTTTATCTCACGTGTTTTGTCCGTTGGTCAGACTGAATACATGCTGTTTGCGTTCGTTACGACTGACTTGCGTTCTGATTTACGGCACAACAAATGGCGCAGCGTGCAATGCTCACCTCAATGAATGTACCTGCAACATTTTGGATGGATCCAGCAATATTTCCAACGCCAGATTCGTGGATTACTTGGAAAACGACGTTTACGGATTATTTGGATTTGCTCAATGTGTTAAATCCGTCGTTGGACCTGACAGAGCCAACTAAACTAAAACTTCTTCGCAATTATCTGGGTACTGAAGGGCAGAGACAGTTTGACATTCATTCTCTGCGTCATAAAACCACTCTAGAGGATGCTTTAAACATTACTGACAAAATACTAGGGGCCGTTACCAACGTATACGCCTCCAGATTTACTTTTTCCCGCACCAATCAGCAAACTGGAGAACCACTGGAAGGATTCATTTCTCAACTTATAAGAGCCATCCGTCCGTGTGAGTACTCTAAAATACCTACTAAGAAACTGGAAGACTGCATGCTCATACAACAGTTTATCTTCGTAGTACGAAATGAAAAGATTCGCGAATCTATCTTGACTGAGGACGCATCCAAATTATCTTGGGAGAAGGCCTGTGAAATGGCCCGTATTAAAGAGCAAGTTCGATCGCAATGTGAATTGTTCCCAAAGTCGTCACAGCCGGTATCAATGATCAAAAATTTGAAGCCATCAGCTGTTTTTCAAACTCTTGGAAAATGTTTCCGTTGTGGATCAACAAAACATCGAGCGAATAATCTGGAATGCCGAGCAAGAACTACTAAATGTTCAAGTTGTTCTAAGATCGACCATTTTGCAAAAGTCTGCCGTACGCGCTAGGTACATGCACTAGAAGGTACTGTTACTGAGCCAGAAGAACTTCCTACCGTTGAAACAGTTTATGCTTTACGTTCTGACGAAAATGTTACTGCTTCTACGTCTGTTAAAGAACCACGATTACCACGTTCTGGCGTTCGAACAATTTATTTTCTAACTTCGGCCTTAAAACTGCCTCTTGAAATGGAACTAGACTCTGCATCTCCAATAACTATAATTCCCTATTCATTTTACGAACGTCATTTCAAACATCTACCTGTGTACCCAACGGTTTCTAAATTTGACAGCTACTCCAACGCACCCATAGAAATGAAAGGATTTATATTACTCCCATTATGTGTTGAACTTTCTCCTCCTGCTTCCTATGCTGTGTATATATGCAACACTGACAGAAAACCTTTGTTAGGTCGTAACGCAATGGTTGCTCTGAACCTGGTACCTTCTGTTGAACGTATGACAGTAGCTTCTATTGACGTGCCACTATTGCATCATAAATAACCACAACTGTTTGCTGATTCAACTGGTCGTGCAGTCAACGTGGTCCGCCAAATTCGTTTGAAGTCGGATACAAAACCGTCCTCCATATCACAACCACGACCGACACCTCTCGCAAAGCGAGAGGCGGTTTCTACCGCTATCAATTTACCGCTGCAAAATGACATAATTGAACCAACAACATGTTCAGCTTAGGTACACCCATTAGTTGCGGTCTTCAAAAAAGACGGTAGCGTTCGATTGTGCACAGATCTTTGGGCATTTAACGACCAAATTATGGTTGAAAAATTCGTTTTACCCAATCAAGATGAACTGTTAATTAGGCTTACCGGAGCAAAATCTTTCTCAAAATTGGACATCAAAAGTGCTTTCTTTCACATGCCACTTACGGACGATTCCAGACCTCTCACGGCTTTTCTCACTACAGAAGGTCTGTCTCAGTACAAAGTTTTACAAGTGGGCTTAAGTTCAGCTCCGTCAGATTGTATTACTAATGAGTAGTTTGGCAGATTAGTGATTTCAGATTGGCAAAAATTTATGACTCGGTCTTTATCTTCATGTCGAGGTTCTATTGTGTACATAGATGATATATGTTTTCGGAAAATCTAAAGAAGAACGTGAGTTCAACCTTCACTCAATGTTAGACCGTCTCTATCAATTGAACTTGCGTTTGAACATGAACAAGTGTGTATTCTGTGTGACTGAAATATCATTCCTTGGCCATATTATATCTGGTAAAGGAGTCCGCCCCAACGTGAAAAATACTGAGGCTATTGCGAATGCTCCAGAACTTACGAATCTACTTCAACTCAAACGTTACCTCGGACTGTGCTCATACTACTTAAGCCATCTTCCGAATTCCGCCACCATGGTCGAGCCACTACGATTACTTACGAGATTCAATATTCCCTTTGAATGGTTCAAAATCCAGAGAGAAGCATTTTCATGCGTAAAACAGATTATTGTTTCCGTCCCTGTTATCACTATCCTTGATGAATCCTGTAGTACATTCGTTTCAACAGATACCCCCGACGTTGGACTAGGAGCCATTCGTTATTAAATTCAGCAAGGACTGCAAAAGATTACTGCACACGCATCACAAACACTTTCTGGCACGGAACGTAAATATTCAGCCAGCGAAAAAGATGCTTTAGCCTATATCTGGACCTGCGAGAAGTGGTATATGTACCTTTTCGGTAGACGCTTTACTCTGAGAACTGATCATACAGCATTAACGACACTTCCCAGTCGAAGAACTATAGGTCATAGACCATTAAGGATTAATTGGCGGTATGCCAGACTATTGAATTACGACTTCCAAATCAAATATGAAAGTGGCTAAAAAAATCAAGTAGCTGACGAAGTTTCCCGGTTACCCTTATCCATACAAACAGATATAGACGGCATGAACGAATTCGAAACGGTGGCTGACACTGATGATCTGGAAATTCATGCGGTAACGAGAAAGCGACTGTGAGAGCATACGCGAATGGACGATGAATTCCAACAGCTGAAACAATATATCTCTACCGGGCGACCTAGTGTCAATAAAATCACGGACGAGCCAAAATGCTACTACCCCTTTCGACAGGAGCTTTCTGTGATAGACGACTGCATCATGCGTGGATCACGGTTTGTTCCACCATCTAGTTTAAAACGTGAGATTATGTTTTGTGCTCGTGAAGAACAACCTGGAATCACTCGGACACTTCGTAATGCTAACGAATGGTATTGGTGGCCACGAATGTCTTCTTCAATCGAGACCCTCGTTAACGATTGCGCCGCTTGCCAACACGCTGATAAATCAACCAAACCTATGGTTGCTCCTGTGCCGCCAGTGGAATATCTTATGCGCCCGTGAGAAAAGCTGACACGATATTATGGGACCTTTTGCAGCAGCTTCTTCAAACAAACTTAACATACTGGCCGCCAATGGCTACTACAGTAAATGGCCTGATGCACATATTTGTGGAGGTGTCACGTCATCCACAGTAATTCATTGGATGAAGCATCTTATTGCTTGCATCGGATACGTTCTATGACGCCCTCGTTGACCTTCTGAGGCAAACTAAACGGTCAGACATC
>LUCH01003535.1:28294-53128 GCA_013368495.1 Paragonimus heterotremus
ACTATCGATCCATCTTGTGCATCCAGAGTCCTGTTACGTCATTCTAACACAAGATTCTTACGGTTTGCCGAAGCAGTCGCAGTCAACCGATTCAAGCCAGCTCTCTGCGTTCAGAAACAACCGTTCGTGAACTGGACCCTTCCCTGGACTTAATGACCTATCCTAACCCGCTTATTGATTATCAACCTCTCTAGTTGTTTTGCTATAAAAAAAACACACCCGTGTTATTGTAGATTTGGTAGTGACGAGTCAATACGAAATGCTTGCATCTACCAGTGTTCGAGTTCTAACTGCTTTGTTTAAACTGTTCAAGGGAACCAATTGTTTCAAATCCTATTTTGTCAGAAATCTCCCAGATTGTCTATATTTTGTCGGCTACGCCCCTATACCCAGTCTGGCTTCAAAAACGAAGGGGTTGGAAAATCCTATCGAAATAGCGTAATCGGTTATGGGACGAGGATATGGAGGAAGAGTTGTGAAGACCACCACCGACAATTACGTTGCACAGAGAATTCTCTTAGGCCACTGTGGCCTCGTGCTTGATGGGGACAATTTCGCAGCCGACTGATATGCGGCTGAGGATGATTCTATAGAATGGTTGATTATGAGAATCCAGTGATACCTATTGCAGCAGGATGTTTGTTTACGATGTTTCGGTCCATTCCTACTGACCAGAATGTATGACTGCGGGTGGGACACTCCCAATTCGCCAGAATAAATCGTTTCAAGAAGAAGGATTGCAGAAGTACCAGGAAGGGGTTTGATCCACTTAAAAGCATATACCCTGACTACAACATCAACGGTCTTGAAGTTTACTTTGATAGTCACTTAAGGGTACCAGTCGAGGGGTCAAGGGGTACAGGAGAAGCGGCAGTCTCTGTTGAGAAACCAAAGTGGTGCGATCACTTCCCCCATTTTCTTTTAAAATTCCCTCATGGTTACTGCAGGTAGTTTCCTTTTGAATACTCATCATCATTTTCAGCACTGAGCCGTACCCGTGGATACTGTTTTTCACATTTGGAGGGCACTCGGAAAACTTATCAGAAGGAGATGTGGTGGATGACATTAAGGCAGTACAGACAGTAAGGAAGCAGCGACGGTCACGTATCGTTATTTTACTGTCTGTTTGTTAAGTATGTGAGTTTATTGCTAAGTCAATATGAAGGTCAGTTTCCAGCAAACATCATTAGAAGCGTTCCAACCAGATGATATGTGTTCCTCTGAAGTTGGCGAATATAATGACATTGTTGAAATAAACAGTACAGTCTGTGGGGCTTTCAGGAGTTTGAAGGTGATCGCTGAATTCGTAGGAGTTGATAGCGACTCGTCAAGCATCAGAGTAAACAGGGAGGTCAGAAAGTCTCTTCGGCAAAATGACTGTTGAAAAAATAAACGCCGGAAGGGTGAGAATCCTAAAACTTGCTGTGAACTATTGATGGGGAGCCGTGCGGGTGGATTCGAACCACTGTCAGCACCCGCATACCCAAAGGCGGTGAGCGCTCAACCAGCCGAAGACAAGAGTTTTCAAAACGATGTCTTCAAATTAGCAAACCTACCTAACTACTTGTTAGAAATAAAACAACAGTGAGGGGAGAACAACCTATTGGAGCCAACTCACACTGTATTTATCAATTTGTGTGTAACTGCGGCAAAAGTTACATCAGCAGAATCGATAGGTGATTGAACTCTAAAATGAAGGAAAATCTGCCGAAATGGATTCAGGATGTGACTGCGCAGTCTACTTCCTTCGTCCCGAGATCACGCAATCCGGCTCCGTCTATCGCCAGACATTTGCTGGTCACAGGTCACCGGCTTAATCTAGAAACAACATTCAGGATTGTAATGCGTCATGCTAATCTGCGTTTCCTGCGTTTGGCTGAGGTGGTCGCGATTAGTCGCCTTAAGCCAGCATTGCGCGTACAAAAACAATTATATGTAAGCGTTAGACTCCCATGGACCTAATAGTTTTGCGTTGTTGTTCTTCACCTAATTTGCTATATTATTTCTTCCTTCCACCCCAATAGTGTCATATATATATATATATATATATATATATGATTATTGTTATTTGGTACCGAAGAGGCAATACGAAATGCTAGCATCTACCACTGTCCGTCTTCTTACTGCTTTGTTCAAATTTATGAAGGGGACCAACTGTTTCAAAACAACGATTGGCCAAACGGAACACACTCAGTATTGTAACTATATTCTACCAAAGAACCCACGTAAATGTTCATTCATAGACACTGTACAGTGCTTCACTCGCATTTTCGGTGAACGTATGTTATTGTTCAATACTCGATTTACATATCTGCAACTCAGTAAACAATACTAGGATGTTTTTAACATTCGCCCGTGTGGTCAATCGTGAGTGCGAGAAGTTCAAACTGTCAAATCTCACCAACTATCAGTTTAAAAGCTTAATTTTTGTGTGTCGGCTTAAATCAGTATCCGATGAGGATATCGGTACACGTATCCTATCGCAGCTACAAAAGAACCAAGACATGACACTGCAGACTGTGACAGATGAATGCCAACGATTAATAAATCTTAAAAACGATACCAGATTGATTGGAGACAAATGCAACAGCGACTAAACGTCAATGTGTGTGTTATCAATAAAGCAAGAAGCATCCAGTCGACAGAATTCACAACAAGGCCACCGAGCGTGTGTTGGCATTGTGCGCAAATTTGCAAATTCCGGAATCACACGTGGCAAAAATGTGGGAAACATGGACAAAGAAGTTCGCTGTGGGATAGCACCCTCACCCAGGCGATTATGAGGGCCCAGAGAGACGTCGACCTATTATGACAGTCGGCCTAACGTTGTCTTCGCCGCATTCGATGGTGACAGTTCAAGTGACAGAATATATGTTGACATTCTACTGAGTGGTACGAAGGTGCGTCCCAAAATGGATGCGGTCTTTGACATTACACTTACCTCGGAGAAAACGGGATTATTTACAAAGACTGGCATAAACGTAGACCGACCATGTGGCACGGAACGCCTCGGGAACTGAAATTCCATTTGTGAGAAGGTTAAAATGTGAGTTTCAACTTGGCAATTTACATGCTATTGCTATCTGTTACATTGTAAAGGATTGAATTTATTGGGTATAGACTGGATTGGTAAAGTGAGGTTATTCGACGTGTCATCGAGTTCAGTCTGTAGTCAAGTCTGTCCAGTTACTAAAGTTATGCCTGCCCATCAGAGGCCAAAGACGTTGGTTGACCCGGACGTAAAAGCAAGAATGATTTCACACATGCAAGAACAGTATCATAACCTTTCTAAGGATGGTCTTGATCGGTGTACGCAAGCAAAGGCTACTTCGTGCCTTCGCTCAGGTACAAAACCATTTTTCTGTCTCAAAAGATCGGTTCCACACGCAGCTATTGCTTCGCTGGAGAATGAGTTGAACCGGTTGGAAAGAATGGGAGTTATCAGTCCAGTAGACTATTCAGTTTGGGCTACACCCATAGTAGTAATAAAAAAAGTAAACGGTTATGCGACAACTTCTCAGCTGGTTTAAACGAGGCTTTGGAAACTCATTAGTATCCGTTGACTGCTCCCGAGGACTTGAACGCAAAGCCAAACGGTGGCAAAATTTCTAACAGATTTATTTTTTGAGGCCTATATGCAAGTAAAAGTCGACACATGCAGTAAGCAGTTTATAACCATTAACACACATCGCGTACTGTATCAGATCAACCGCCTACCATTTGGTGTGAAATGTGCTCAGGCGATCCTTCAGCAAATCATAGACACGACATTAGCAGGTTTGACGTGTGCAATTGACTACTTGGACAACATTATTACTGTTAGTGCCACAGTGGAAGATCATCAGTCGCATCTCGCTTCAGTTTTTAAACGCATTCAAGCGTATGATTTCCGCGTCAAGTACAACAAATGCTTTTTTTTCCTTGAAAGTACTCAATACCTGAGCTTCGTTATTGACCAGGGAGGTTTTGGGGCCTGACCCCCCCAAAAAAAGCTATAACACAAATGCCCCTGGCAACAGATAAGACTACCCTTCAACTGTTCCTAGACCTGATAAACTATTACAATAATGTTGTGCTTCATATGCATGATGTTCGTGTACCTTTTAATAATCTACTGACGAAGGATTATCCACAGCTGTGGCGAGAAGCCTGCCAGTATTCGTTCGTATGTATCAAACAATTTTTTTTCTCCAATTTGCTTTTAATCCATTATGACCATAAACTAGAAATAATTCTGGATGTAGATGCATCACGGTACGGCAGTGAAGCAGTTATTCTGCGCAAACGTCCCAATGATTCAAAAAAGGCAGTCTCACATGTTTCGTGCACACTAAATTCGACTGGGAAGAACTACAGCCAAATAGAAAAAGAAGTGCTCGTGCTCATATTTGCATTGAAAATAATCCCACAAAATGTTGCACGGGCGGAAGTTTACGTTATATACCGACGGTAAGCCTCTTCTGTCAATTTTTGGTACAATAAAGGGTATTCCGATTCACACTGCTAATGAGCTGCAATGTCACTAGAATACACTTTTGAAATCCGGTTCAGGAAAGCATCGAGTTTTTGGCATACAGATGCATCATGTCTCACAGCAAAACAATCATAGGGCCTGATGAGGACCCAGTCATCTCATTAATATCAACAGATGATGAAGTTTACAAAATGAAATTTCAGACTCATTCAGCAATCTACCAGTAACTGTCAAAATGATGGCAAAGACAACAAAAGTGGATGCGTTGTTACAGCAAGTCGTGCACTGTTTTCAGAATGGTTGGCCAACTGGTTCAATGGATGTGAGGTCGAAACAATTTTTCCACCATAAGGAATCACTTACCATGACCAATGGGTGTTTGATGTTAGCAGACCGAGTAGTGATGCCAACAGTTTTACACCAGCGCATAATTAGACAGTTACATTAGGACCTGATATTAGCCACATGGAGGCGGTGGGTCGCAGTTACGTTCATTGGCCAGGAATCGATTGTCAAATCGAAAAGTCCGCTCGATCTTGCAGAAACTGTGCAATGGTGGTAAAAATGCCCATCAAATCTTGACTATACTCATGGCCCAAGGCTGACAAACCTTGGTCCCGAGTTCACCTTGATTTTGCAGGCCCATCCAACAGGAACTTCTGTTTATTAGTGGTCGGTGCACACTCAAAGTGACCAGAACTTTTTCTCATGCGAATGGCTACAACATCAACGACCACTTCTCACCTTCGTCGATTGTTCACTCAATTTGGTCTTGCGGATGTTTTAGTGACGGACGATGGGCAATAGTTCAGTTCGGTGGAATTTCGAGCATATTGTGTCAGCGACTGCATTCATCACGAACTCACAACCGTTTATCACCCACAGTCTAATGGCCATGCAGAAATTGGGAGAAGGTAAAATAGAGGAAATTATTGATGGTTTCCTGAGGGCCTACCGTTCAACAGCTAACCCAGCGATACGAAAATAACAGTCATCGGTTGAAGCATCTCTGGGATGACAGTTAAGAATTCCACTGGGTGCTATACGGCCAAAGATCAAGCCAACAGAGAGAAATAGGCTTATGGAAGAACAGTTCAACAGGAATCTTGGAGCATGCCCCAAATATTTCCGACCGGGAGAAGCAGCCTATGCGCAGAATATGCGTCACATTGGGGAAGTTTGGCTGCCAGGTCTAATAGTCAGTCGTAAGGGCAATGATGTCTACCGAGTAACTTCATCCGGACCCGGCATGCCAATCATTTGAGACAGCGAGCTGATGGTAGCCAGGAATGCCAACGGACCAACAATCAACTCCCCCAGTGAAATAGTGCCAGATACAACCTTGTTAATGCCAACGTGCCAAACAGCCCCGATAACTTGACACCTTGGATCTTCGCAGATCTGATCGCGTTCAGCAACCAATTAGATGATTAAGCCTTAATTCCAGAAGACATTACGTGTGAGTAACTCGCTTCTGATGAGATGTTGCGGACATGCTCCCAATGTGGCAGATCGTTGATGTACTTTCATCCTATCGCACATGCTTATTTGTCTCACCAGCCATTTGTGGTCCGGTTGAATTGGATCAATAGATTTCTGCTTTCTGGTTAGTTGATTGTCAGACACTAGTCATATTTATGGTTAACATGACTCATCTTGGTCACCTACTGAGTGATAGGAATCCGGTGTACGCTCTCAAGCCTCGTGTTTTGATTACGCACGGCTGGTAAGGTTACAACAGCGTCCTAGAGTGTTGATCTGTACGCCTATCCAGAACACATCCTCCGAGTAAGTTTACTGTACAAGTAAATTGACGACGCATGCGACAAAGCGAAAGCCAATACACAGTATGATCGGCAGTCAGGATGATAGACAACAATGCGAACTGAAACAGGCGTACGTCGTTCGTTGAACGTAAAAACCGGTAAACGTGAACACATACCAGCAAGTGTTGATAGCGTACATATTGTGGTGGATTGTCAGGCCGGAGGGGCGAGTGTTCAAACACTCGGCGGAATGCCTTAACTCGGGGGAGGCACGTCCACAAACCCTCAACGATCGGATGACGGACAACAGGGGCAATTGAATGAGTCATCGGTCGATCGGATGGGACCAACGGGTGAGACATGGCACGCAAAATAGGATGGACGACCAAATCGGAGGCTCGATTTTTCCAACACTCGGGGGAATACCTCGACACGGCCGTGGAGGATAGCCAAGGCTCACAGGGGATAGATGGAGGACAACACGAGCGACCGGACGATCCATCGCTCAGCGATTTCGGACCAACGGACGAAGATTGGCGGGCGAAAAACCCTTGGATAGAAGTCGCCCGTAACCCATATAAACCACGCAGAAGTGCACACGACGCGTGAGCGGAAAACTGGGGATGTTGTGGACTAGAATTCCGACTCATAAACGCGAGCGCGCGCGCAGCATATGAACTAGCGTGTTGGACAACAAAGGTTGTGCCTTATTGGACGCCTTTTTTCGCTACAGTATCATGCACCCATCGAAGGCGCATCAGATAAATCACGAAAGTGGGCCTGTCCGATGAGCGCTTAGGTCTAGCATTAATCTGATATGAATTGGATATAGCAAAGTAACGCTGATACTGGAAAGAAAATTTCCGGTCGAAATTCAGGTGAACTGGACTACCACGAATGTCTCTGTTTGGACAATCCTTAACAGAAGCAATAATATTGTCCGTGTGTTCTGTAGACTGAAAGATGTTTACACTTCGTTATAGTGTGGATTTGTGTCTTGTATGCTATCAATCGTTTACATGTCAATATGATGCCTTTTTTAAAAAGTACCAGAAAAGAAGAAACACGCAAGTGTAACCAGTAAGGCAATGCAAATGGAGGAAATACCCGAAAATTCCAGAGCAAAATAGTCTCACAAATGCATGTGGTCTCGTAGTTAAAGTCACTTGAAGACAGTGTAAGCAGTTCGACAACGACTGAACGGGGGCAAATCACGTCGATTAGTTGGCATCAACTGGAAATGAGAAGGCACGGTCCACGCTCAGCCTTTTTGTATATGCAGCGACGAAATATCCACCCACCCAGAGTGAATGAGACCGTTTTCGGTCGTCGTCGTCGCCATCGTTTTTGTTACTGCTGTTATTGTTACTTACCAGCACTGATCGGTCACATAAGTCTTGCTGAATACGAACTCATTCGACTTCGCACAATTCCAGCAAACTCATCATACTGACCGACAAAGACCAAAACTTGCCGATCGATGGAAATTTGGAAGGCGGACTGGCCAGTCATGATTCAGCTAGCTACACGAGGTCGAATGCAAGGATACGCGTGTGGAGGCTCAGTAATGAGGAAATCAATGGTGGTATGGGCGTGCGCAGATAGCAGGGTGATGGTGATTTGGTCAATGCACGAGAAGTCATCTAGTCAACTGGAAAGGGTCGATTAAGCTTTCTTGATCACACTGTCGATGGTTTGAGCTGCGAGGAATCACTACGAGAACGTTTAATATCGAGACTGCCTGTCCAGAATGACTGAATAAATCTAAACGATAATGCTTTGAACCACCCATACAGGTTTGCACGGGGATACAAGTCGTCTTATAATGCTGACTACCACTTCTGGCCTATTAGATCACCTGACCTAAATACCAAGATAACACCGCTAGAATTACATTGACCAGCAATAGTACGGAATTGCACATGATCTTGCAATTGATACGAACAATTTCGCAGACATGACGGTAAGTAACCACAGCGGAGCTCACTAGTAGTACACGAATAATAGCCAGTGCAGTGATCTTCTGCACAAGCTGGCCAACTCGGTTTGAATACAAAAAAGGTCCATCTGCGTCATCATATGCAGCCATGGAGAACGTACAAGCTAGTGTAAAAACCGATGCCGATGGCAGACAAACCTTAGAAGAGGAACAGTAAATCAGTGCATGAAGTCATGTGCAATTCATGACTCACATGTTTGTGAGACTTAATGCACAAAATGCAGTTAGTTCAGTACATAAGCGCATACTGACTTAATCCGATCCTATTCAAATTTTATGGATGGATATTTCCCGATCCCAGATAAAAGAATTCCATATGACTATTGTCACCGGAAAATGTCCTTTCTGTTAAAATGAGCATGGCAAACAGGTGGCTCACTTCTGCACTCGCAAACATCAGCCATTTCGAACATAACGTACGAGACAGTAAGTCTGTGGTCCGATTATTACAATGAATGGGAATTTCGGCAAAAATGCTACAAAGTCCTCGATCGTCCATGGATATCAGCTTGGATGAATGGGATCCACAGAAATGATGCAATATCACATGTACCCAAAAGTAATTATCTCCGTGTCATTAATTTGTCACTCGTGGATAGTTACAGTCCACTGCGTCAGGTTGCCGGCTTATCCTGGCCATGATCACAAGAGCTCGAAAGAATAAAACATTATTTGTCTCAAGTCAGGAGATAGCGAGAGAGTCTAGATGAGGTTCAGGTCAGTCATCTGTTCTTACTTCGACTACCTGACACAGTATTGGTACACAAGCCACCACAACCAACCCGCTGGTTAAATTTTGATCCAACTGAATATGCTTGGAAATGGTTCGCGATCGATCAACGCCGGAACGTCAGGGGTCTATTTACCATGGTACGTGAAATATAGCTTCTCGAACACTGATGGATACGTGGACAGCGAAAGAGATTAATGAAGGGATTAGCACGGGTAAGGGCAGGAAACAGAGGTTCCATAGCAAACTGGAAATGTAGCGATCGAAATGAGTCTGATTCACATTCAATGACGAATGACGTATGAAGAAGGA
The DNA here is from genome assembly GCA_013368495.1 of Paragonimus heterotremus. Taxonomy (NCBI): domain Eukaryota; kingdom Metazoa; phylum Platyhelminthes; class Trematoda; order Plagiorchiida; family Troglotrematidae; genus Paragonimus; species Paragonimus heterotremus. The sequence continues at coordinate 37,576 of LUCH01003535.1, forward strand.
GCAACAAGCAAACCGACGTTATAACTACACGGGTGGACCAGATTTATGTAGACAAACACGTTTCACCATGGCAAAAATAGTCAGAGAATTAAGTCAGAACACATTTATTTGGCTCCAGATAAGGCAGTATGAGTTTAGTGAGTAATAGAAAAACCACTTTCAAACTGAGTAGTCTATAATCGTACGGGTACAAATGTGACTTCTGCCTACTAAAACTTTAGCGCATGAGAACATCCACTAAATTCAAGTGTAACTAAATTCACGTATTTTGTCAAAGAGTGACTTGTGAACAACTCGAGACTTAGAAAGTGTACGAAGCGTGTTTTCCGTGACTAAAACCACATCCAGGTCCAAAGGCATAACGGTAATACACAATTGTTCATTTATCGTTCCATAACATGGGAATACCAAATTCTCCAAGCGCTCTTTTTTTCCTGATACCGTACCTATATGGGTACGCAATCTGAACCGTCTATATATACCAGCCTCCGTTCACGTAGCCATGGAAATCGTTCTGTATGAACTTGTGGACAACTGCGCCCATACAACCAGCTGCTCTGTCAGACTTCACAGTTTAAAAACATTCCACATGTGTCTTCTCTTTCCGATTTTCCCTGTGTTGCCAGACGTTTGCATATAATGGTTAGTATGCTGTGGTGCACCGGATATCAAAAAGCATCTAAGTCATATGCCAGAAAAAAAGCATTGGGTATATTGTTCAAAAATCGATGCTGAGTTGAATAAATTGTTCTAGAAAGTTCGAAACTGGAAGACAGCTTGAAACAAAAATGAAATTCCTTTCAGATAACAGAAACCCTGAGATAATGCACTCCACTAACACTTATTATGACGCGAATAACAAGCGAGATCTCACAAAATGTATATCAGCTATTGGCCATGGAAGTATAGAGATGCAGCTGACAAACGTAGAATGTTCTCATGTTGCACGTCCCTTCAAACAATAAATGCGTTAGGCATAATCTAACTTCTTCACAACGTCTGTTCCCTCAACCGGTGCTGACGGGGTCGGTGTCGCAGCCGTTTTGTCTCCCGTCGCCACTACACCCTCAGATAAGTGAACGCGTGTGTGTGTACGATCCTCAGCCTCCTGTTCCTCGTCAGTAAGCATGAAATCACGATAGAAATAACGTGTTTTGAAAATTTGCCACAATTGACAAACAACATCGGAACAGATTAACTCTCCGGCGTTTAGAGCAATCATGCGGAGCAGGAATATACCATCGTGTCTCAAAAACTGCCGTTTGAATTTTTCGACCATATGTCGATCTTTGTTGGTCAGTACTTCACCCAGTTTCAGGTACTTTTTAATAAAACATGTACGTGATTTCTGATAGGACATTCGTAAAAACCATGTGGGAATGCTTAGAGCGTTGACAGTACAGACCAAGACGATCCAGAACCAAAGAAACACATAGATCCGCTCGTTTAGCATGTTGACGGGGAGAACACATTGTCCAGTGACGTAATTGTTCGAACCCATATGCCGTACCGGGACTAGACAGTAGCCCACACGTGGAAACACCAAGGTGACTTGCCAGTCACGGCCATCCAGAATATCACGTGCGATGGCCATTCCGAACAGACTGTAGTTTCTGGTGTTAAATCCTAGGAAGGATTGCATCATGAAAATCTGGCCGACCGAGTTTAACAGATAGAGCATTTTGATAATCATGTAAAGGCCAAACAAACGGGTACCCAAACGCTTGCTCACAATGAACAGACTGCATAATTTCCATAAACGACGTCTGGTTCGGGCCCATAAACCATCTTCGTACTCACGGTGCTAGGACGGGAGAATAACAAGGAGACGAAAAAAAGGAAACAAGAAAGCCCCATAGCGAAACTAGCACAAGTCGAGCAGAAAAAATACTGAGAAGGTTGTAGTATTTCATGACGCTCATACTCTAGCCAACACTCCACAATTGGTTTCATTAGACTTATCATCCGCAGAAAAAAGCCTTTATTCGCTATTTGTGATGAGGCAATAAATACGATCGTTGCGGAACCTGTTTAACAGTACGATTTTGTGACATGGTGGCCGAACTCAGTGTATAAATAGGTCATCTGAGATACGCAATGTTCAGCCAAACCGAGTGTGTACTCAACTACCATATCAGTCGCGTTCATCTCAAGTGATGTTCACAGGACCAGTGATTAAGTGGATAGGAGACCCAGATCGTAAATTGTACGGTTGCTGGTTTCAAACCTCACGCAGACCATTTTCACTTGATGGAGTTCTTGCTAGAGAGTAAGCAACACTGATGACCACTTTTATTGGGGATCTTGTAACCATAGCCATACAACAATCTAGCAGACTATATAGATCCACAATAATGAGACGTTAACAAGTTGTATAGTGAGTGAGCTAATTCTGGTTTCGAGAGGATGAATTCCTACTGAACACGTCCGAGATAGGAAACCAGAATCTCATGTGATCTATTAGGTATATGTGGCAGAAAACAGAACTGGAACTTATACGCTCCCACAGCTTTGAATATACTCTCGTTCATCCGGTGACAAGAGTGTAAGGTCACGCAATCTGTACAAGGCAATTTCGCCACGTTATATCGTACCATGTGCACCTTCCACGTTTAACATACTGCAGTTTGTTACACATCAATCGCTAAGTGACGATGACATGCCAGTAATTCGAGCAGTGAGCTGCTGAACATGTTAATAGGTGCCTTCAGAGTAATTAATAATAACTTACGTGAAAGTCAGTCAATTTTGTTTGTAACAATCGTTCATTTATTCCAAATTGATTAGCCTTTCAAATTGAACACTACCCACATCCGATCACAGTTATTCCATTCATCAGATAAGCCTTTCGATCTACCAACTTTGTAATGGAGCACTAGATTAAAGTTTCTCTCTTTTTACAGCTCATCAATAGTGCATATCCTTATCCGAGTCGGAATTTGCACTCCGATCCTCGTGTTTGTGAGACTGGTGTGTTAACCAAAACGCTTACAGAGACAATCGGGCAATCTGAACACTAGACCCACAAGGTTGTGCTTGAGCGTTTAGATATGATTGATCGCTCACGGCTAGCGTGAATTTACTGTCGTTGTGGTTACCACACCAGTAGAAGAACTGAAGCAGTTACTGTATCGATGCGCATACAACGTTCAGTTTGAGTTCTCCGGCAATTTATACCGTCAAAAGGAAGGCTAGCAATGGGGTCGCTACTAGACCTATTGTTGACTGATATCTTTATGTTAAAGCTAGAGTGTAGTTCATTAGCTTACCAAATAAAATCAGTCACCCTTTACAAACATTATGTAAACGATATCATCTGTGTTGCAGATGAATCTAAAAGCGTCAGTGAGATACTGACTCATTTCAACTCTACCCATGGAAATATTCATTTTATCCTAGAACTCGAATCACCCGCAGGTATAGCGTTCCTAGACGTGTTCCTGCCTCGTCACGAGAATGGCATGATACAACGGCAGGTAACGTAAGGCAGCTTGTAGGGGCCAGTATAGGAACTTTAATAGCTTTGTACGACTAAGACAAAAGAGAAACCTAATCCGATGTCTGATAGACAGAGCTGAGAAAATATGCTCGGGCGACACCAAGAGGAGGAAAGACAGTTTACATCCAATACACTCATTGAAAAAGACTATTAGGAGCAGTTTATTCATAAGAATATGCTAATAATCGCCCAAGGCAGACAAACCACAAACTTCAGACAGTGTTTACGTGTCCCTACCCTTCAAGAGTGATGGTGTCGCTGAAAGCGTAATCCATACACTCAATGTAGCAATCACTAAAACATACTTCGCAGCTCAACTACGCGTTCAGTTTACCTCCACACCAGTATTGTGGTTCCAGTTGAAAGATGTTGCACGTTCAGGCTGCCTCCTTTTGTGTTTGCCAATTCGTTTGTTCCTGTGGAACAAGCTACATAGGCCGTACAACACGGCGATTATCCGAATGCATACGGGAGCACCAACCGCTGTGGCCAACACGAGGATCGATAAGATTTTGTTCATCTGCGATCGCTACGCATTTGATCGAGTCAAACCACCTAGTCATTTCGACCGATCCGTTCGAGCCAATCTATTGAATATGTGGCATACAATCGAAGCAGGTCAAAGATCGTATACCGTCAATTGCAGAGGCCATTGCAATTCGTCTAAGCTCATCATTACTATGTGCCCAAAACCGGCTGGTCAAAACGTTGAACCTTCCGTGGCTGTGTACGCAAACCTGGAATAGAATCATCCCGTAGCTGTGACGTTTCTCTTGCGGATTTCGTACAACACACGTGATCAATGTTATGTAACTAAGTTTCATGAATCAAACCAGAAAGGAACTATTGACTGACATCTCTTGCCTCAGTAATATGTTATCTATCGCCCCCATCGAACCCATATAAATGTGTTGTAGTTATCCCGACGATGAAACACCAGAAACGAGGTTATTATCTGTGCATTTCTTCAAACAATTATTTTTTTCGTTCAATCCCATCCGTAATTGACAACAAATTCACTTGACCCATTTCATTCATCATGTATAAGTGTGCGTAAAGGTCTCATCCGTTTGTTACCACAAGATTGTAGGTAACACTGAACATGTGATGTAGTCTACGGTGTAGATTGTGTGCTCTAAAATAAACACAACGTTACCGATAGCTGCAGGATATCTACACGTTTATAATGTTCAACATGGCGACTGACATTTTGATTGGCACTCGTGACAAGCTCGGTTGAATATTTTGGGGTCATTCTATATGCGCTAATTGATGACTGTCTCATTAGTGTCATTTCTATAAAGTGCCGTTTGAGTTTGTTCTGTTACGCTTACGCTGTACTCCGAAAATTGATGGAAATAAACTATTTCAGAGGCATCCTTGAAACGATTATTGTTAATGTTGTGCATTTCCAGTTAGAATACATTTAGACCACTGAATGCAAAACAGCCGATGACTGTTTCATCATCGGAAGTCGTATGAAGTACTCGTGAAGTTTGCCCCAGTATGGTTTACGTATGGCCGCAACCTTGTATGAGATATGCAACCTATTATGCATCATGGTCGTCCTTCCTGTTGTTGCCCGAACTACCCCAGATTTCTCTTTCATTGTCATCCTTGTTGGTTTCCCGTAAACGTCTGCTACGGAATTCCGCTGCACCCGCAACAGATACGACTGCTTTGGTGGGTAAATAAAGCGACTGATCGCGCAAAAGTGCTCCTCTCATAAATATTATTGTGAAAATACCAAATAAAATTGTTCCATTTTCGATCTTTTCCCTCTTTTTTCGATGTGATTAAGGGTTGAACATCACTTACATTTTGGTCGCAGCCTTCATGTCCAGACAAAGTTCCCACCTAGAATCTTTCAAACAGAAACACTAAACCCGAGTTCCATTCTTATTAGAGCTCGTCAATAGTGCATATCCATGTCAAGACCGCGATTAGAACTCCGGCTACGCTTTCCTGAGTCAACCCTGTTGACCACTGAGTCACTAAGCACGACTGATTTATCACACCTGAACATTGAATCACCTTCGCTTATGAGTAATGATCAAGTTGCTCGATCGTCTCGAGAGGAGATATAGTAACTAGCCTGTTAACTCCAATCGATAACCTCGCGATTAGGAGGCGTGGCCGCGATCCTAACCCAGGCCGTGGCAAGGATATGCACTACTGACGAGCTCTAAAAAGAGCGGAACTCAAGTCTAATGCTTCTTTTCGAAAGAAGCCGCTTGGAAAGTCTATCAGAATGCGACAGCTGCAAACCAGATATCCTTACACTCAAATTCGACATTACCATTGTTGTCAACATGGTCTTTTGTTGTCAGCACAGAGCAGACGTGACAACTGAACTGAAAAGACGTAAGTGCGGCTCTCAAGAGGTAGTTTAGCATATTTTCAATTTTCCCCACCTATTTTAGAAAATAATGCAAATTTTTAAACCACTTTATGACAGAAATTTCTTACGCCCATTACCGCACCCATTTCTCTGATAGATTGACAAGTTAGACATTCAACACTCAAAAAGTGGATTCGCATATTAGGGATGCCCGACATATGTGCGATTCTACTACCTGTGAGCTCATAACTTCCAAATTTCCGATAAGTTGACTTAAATAAGTGCCAGCTAATGAAGGTAACACTTTATCGAAGCATGCAATACATTTATGTCAGGATAGTATATCCCACACTAGCGAGTTGCGCAAACCCGAAACCTAGAATATGTATGCTTTTTGCCAAAAATAAATTACTCATAGACAAATGTCGGCCAAGAAGCCAATACACAACGAATTCAACAAAGGAAATGACTGTTAAATAAATGCATTTCAGGAGGTGAGCGGATGACTCCAAGAACAAGATGCACCGTCAGCCGTTCCCCCGAGAAGTCCGCCTTAATACAGGGACAGCGACAAGAGGACCATCATCAAATCTTACTTGTCAAGACGAACTCAGAGTACTCTGATTAACGTCTATAAAGTTTCCTTTGATCGTTTTCGATTTTTGACATGAACGTCTTAAAAACGAAAACACCTTTCAGTTGGATTTCGCATAGGGTGATATGTACTAGACACGGACAATTCGATCGGCGGGGTCAGTTACTGCCTAACCTATTAATTACAAAACCAGGTGGTGGTGCAGGTTTGTCTCCGGGTGCAGGACATTTTTGGAAGTCAAAATTCCCTTCGAATGACCCTGTTGCACCTTTCCCCGTGACCCCGTCTAACTAGACGCCTGTTATTGTTATTCTCACAACTCGCGTTTAAAAGTACTAATTTGTCCACCCTGCCTCTCCCAGTCATTGAATCTGACTCACCTGCCCACACACCCACTGTTATCTGTCAGTCTCGCCTTCCTTACCCCTGTGAATACGGCCTACTGTTAACAGCTAATCGGTCTGCCCGAAGGCCGAGTATTTAAACACACATCAGACCGATCCGACCGCATTTCGTCGGTTCGTCATTGCCTGCCGGTCGCCTATGCTTGTGCTTGTCATGGCTTTTGAACCGATGATGACCTATTGCAGCCAAACGGTGTATTTTATTCAACGAACGCAAACGAATTGTTTTATGTAATTGATCATATTATTTATGTCAACAGCACCACGGCTCCAGCGACTTGACTTGGTTCCGGTATTTGGCGTCGTTGGTTATACGTCGGAAGAACGTACACCAGGTTTAGATGGTGCAAAAATCGCAGGCGCATGAACACAACCAGGTTATGCCCTTCACCCAAAGTACGGAACTTATCAGAACAAAAAGAGATATGAAGTCTGAGAGTCTGACCAACAGCGGGAGCGTTCACAAGCGAATTTACGGTCTACTGGCTCTGATTGTCGAGACGCGCGCAACAAACGCGGAAACCGTGGCTACAAACACCTGGGCAAATGGAGTGGTACATGTATGGCCTTACCGGTCATGTGCAAACATGGTCACTCGTCACGAGGTTAGGTGAGTGGGGGTCAAATGGTCTGTTAGATGGACACAGCTGAGCAAATGACACCACGGTCGGCGTTCGTCAAGATCGCCCAGCTTCGTTCGGTAACACAATACGAATAGAACACGTGAACAAAGCATAAGTTCATCTATGTGGGTTTATTTGAGAATCAAGCGTTCAGAATTCTATAAAAATTGAACATCACCCACAACTGGTCGCACCTCTCGCATCACCATAGACTTCCCAGTCAATCCCTTTCGGAAACAAGCACCAGACTTGAGTTTCGCTCTTGTTAGAGCTCGTCAATGGTGCATATCCTTGCCAAGGCTGGAACTAGAACTCCGGCTACGCTTTTCTGAGGCAACCCTGTTGACCACCGAGTCATTGACCTCACATTAAGTGGTTAGCTGTGACAACGTAGCATGTGTCGAATGAAGCGGCAACACTAAAACAAACGGATTAAGTACAATGAAAGTGAATCGTTTCTGACAAATGTAGAAGCCCATTTTGATTACAAAATGGAACGGCAAATTTCATGCAAAGTAAAGGCACTCTATCTATCTCTCAAACACACCGGTATATACTGCGCAATTTTTGTCGGGGAAGTCTCCGATTCCCCAAAAATACTGTTTTGTAGGACTAACAAAGTACAGCTGTACGTGACCTTCACAGTTGGCATGGTCATGTACTTCGTTGGCCTTCACGAACGTTTCCAACCATCGTGTCAAGTTTTGTTATCATCTCGACTACATTGAACTGTCTGGACGTTTATCTGGTCCATTCTCTTTGAACTTGCGACTAACCCTACGGTCTATGAGCGTTGAACAAATAGCGGAACAGCGGTTAACGAGAACGCTCATCCAATGTGACTATTACACAGCCACCGGTGATTAGTACCTCTACTCAGAACGTTGGATAAGACCGGAACATACTACCGCTGTTATGAAGCACGTGCTTCGCAATTTTGCATATCTGCTTCAGATTATTCAAACGTTTATTCTCCGATGAAGTGATGATTAGGCTGGTTAACAAATTAACATCTCCCATCCAACAAAACCTAATGTGTGCATGAATAAGAAAGTTAATCATATCGTGTTGACACTGAATAGAGCTTTCGTCATTCACAGATAAACTTGACATTTACGGCAGTATTCCGATATCTTTGTCGTCCACCGCTTGTACACAGAATCGTTCAGTGTGGCCAACAAAATGGACACACCGTTCTCCCGTGACGTCCTTCATAGTAGAAGGGACTGCTTGTTCCAAAATGCGCCTGCGCCATTCCTGTTGACTCAGCACTTGATCAGGGTCACCACCTATCGATGCATCATAGTGGACCCGCAAATACTGCTTCACCCTCGCCCTCACTATGTTCCAGACGTTCTCAATAGCTGCACTCCTTGATAAGCATCTTTCGAAAAGATGCTTACCGAATCAATATGGCAAGAGACATTGTCACAAATTACCACTTTTGTTGACATAGCTGCGCCAATCTTCAGTTTATCCATCAGAGTACGGAACAAGTGTCTACAGTCAATACTATTGTGCACCTCTTTACACCGTGCAGGCCATACTAGAACTTTCTGTTGTTGTTGTTCCCATCAAATGTAGGTTTCGGCCTCTGTTGTTGGTGACAGAAATGCACGATTTCGTTCCCTTCAAACAATTTCCCATCGACCTTGTGCAAAACAAGTTGAAGGTCGTCTCATCAATCCAGCAGAGTCCTAAAGCTCGTATAGCACACAAACAACCGATGAACAAAATGCCGTCGTACCGCCCGGTCCTCACTGATGTTCATGCTGACGGGAATCTGGTACAGCTTCTGTACAGTGATGAGCCGTCCATCCAAATATCGACTGAAAGTAGTTGTTGATACTTCTTTCGCAAACTCTGCTTTTGCACGCATTTTGAAAAACGCGAGAGTCACTGCCGGGTTAGTGATTCATTCAAAATTTTACTTCTATGCCCTACCTGGGGTTACGCCTCGTAAGTGATGCAATCGATATGCAGCCACTTACATGCCGTCAAGCAATTGACTCCATTTAGGCAAGCTACCGTGCGCCAATGATCGCCTCTATCGAAAGCGGCTGTGCGTATCGGGACCGATACGGCTGTACTTGCGTCTGTCACCCATGGTTGATTTTGACACACTAAAACATGTGTTACGATGCCACTTGACTGCACCTGTGTTGTAGGTCATACGATGATTGACGACATTCGTTGATTCGTGCTCTTTGCCCTCCTTTGGGATGGATTCTGTACTCCGATTAAACTTCACGATGACATTCACAACTCAAGTGTTCACTCGGAGGTCGCCCAATCGTAACAGCTAATGCGTGCAATCACGATCAAAAAGTCCGCTAGAGCACTCCACTAGAGCGATCATGAGCCACCTCCACAGCCTGAGAAATGTATTTGAGAAATTCTACTGCCCTAAAACGAAAAGCTTTTACACGAAAGATACATTCTTATGCCCAAAAGAGAAATCAGTATGGAAAAAGATACAGAACTGCGGCCACGCTCTCCTGAGGTAACCGTGTTGAGCACTGCGCCATTGACCTCATACTAGGCACGACTGAAACATCATATGTGGAGGTTCAACCACATTCGCTTGTGAGTAATGTTCGATCATTTGTGAGTGATGTTCGATTTGCATAAAAACCAGAACCCCTAGTACTCACCAGTAATCAAAATATCGCTCAAGTTAATGATTTCTGTGATTTCAATTTGGAGAGAAGTCCTAGTAAAGGGGTTATCGATTGGAGTTAACAGGACAGTTATTATATTTCCTCTCAATACGATCGGGCAACCTGGTCATTACTCATAAGCGAAGGTGATTCAATGTTCAGGTATGATAAATCAGTCGTGCTTAGTGTGAGGCCAATGACGCAGTGGTCAACATGGTTGTCTCAAGAAAGCGTAGCCGGAGTTCTAGTCGCGGTCTTGGGAAGGATATGCACTACTGACGAGCCCTAACAAGAGAGAAACTCAAGTCTAGTGCTTGTTTCCGAAAGGGATCGGCTGGAAAATCTATGGTAATGCGAGAGCTGCGATCGATTGTGAGTGATGTTCGATTTGAGTAAAAACCAAAATCTCCTAATACTCATCCATGCTCAAAATTCTCCCGACGATCGATCAGTATACGGGTTGGGTTGACGTAACGAACTTTGTGTAGGTTTTTCCCACAAAGCACACGTGTGTGGAACGCATGGATTCGATCCCACGCCAGTTATACGTCGTTGAGTAAGATTGCCAAAAGGTCACTCCGAGTATCATCGCAAGCGAGGAGCTTCGATTTCGTTGTCATTAGAAGGCACATACATAAGTTCTGCCAGTAGATACTTCAGGTCGATAACTTCCATTGAGGACATTGGAAAGTGTCGTTCATTTAAGTGTGCACTCTATGAACCTACAAGTTTTTAGTGAACATTCGATACATTTTTTATTTAATCTCTCCTACTGCTGTTAGCCTGTAGTATGCCAATGGTTCACTAAAATTGACTGTGTTCGACCGTTTTTGTCACTGCATCGAAAATCCGTAGGCGGCGCGTAGTACGAACGCACGTGGGATGAGTCATTTTACGTGTGGTTGACAGGGTGACCATATCAGTGTTTCTGACATGACAATCTCAGCGTTCGATCAATTACACTCTTATCCATGTATCCAGCTTGACCTGTGAATTAGGGGGGAGGATTGGTCACAGGCAAAGTGCCGGATGCACTGTTTTGAAGCGAAGGTTGATAGCAGAAAAACGGCCGGTTTCCTAACAAATATGTACCAATTTTGTGGTACGGAAATGCTCCAGTGTACATGGCAACTGTGATAAAGTGCGATCAACTTGAGAAAACCGTTGCTACGTAGCTTGCGGTAAACAGACAAAGCTGATCTCGAAAATGTTAACTATAGATCAGCTAGGTTCGTGGGTGGCGCGTTTCGTGAAGCATAACACAGTTCCAACGTCATCGTTGAAGTAACCAGCTTAAAAAGGCCACAAACAGAGAAAACATATGCCACATGAGAATAACAATCACCGTGTATGAGCTCATTAACTTTTCGGCATTCTTACGCACGTTGGAACGACAGTTAAACCGAATGAGGATTCTATCCGACCGCTTCATACGTGCATCTCTTGTGTTAGAGAAACAGAAAGACAACAATGGATAAAACGATCAGAGACTGTACGTGGTGCGGTTCAATGTGGACGTTCAATGTTGGACGACTCGAGATTCATGCCACGCTGTCGTGTGTGTGAAAGGCAAGCGATCAGATGTTTCGAAGACATTATGTGCTCAAGTTCTGTTCCATACGTTTCGACAAGCACAAACCCGTCAACGGATGTTAATGCATGGTAAATACTTTTTCATTACGTATGAATGTAAAGGGGCCAATAATAGTATCAGCATTTGTAAGTGGTTGACAGGCTGTGGTGAATTCTGTTATCCACGAATTGTATCAGTCTGACCAGTCAACAGCTTATCGCTGAACGCTGAACATTGTCACTACTGTCCGAACACACAGCCTGAATCATCAGCGGATTGTTATTCCACTCCGTTTCTCGGTCACTTGTATGTTCACTCCATTTAAAACGGTGACCACGCCACGGCTCACAGATTCCCGTAGAACGGTGGAATAAAACGGAGAAAATTGCTTTTAAATTTCCCGATCAAAGAAAGAAATTAACCAAAACTGAACTCTAACGTGAAATTATTTCATGAACACCGGTCTGGAAGACAACCCATATCTCAACAATTCTTTTCCTTGGGAAATACTGGTAGCTTAAGGCGATGAGTGTCTCGCATAAAAGTAGCTCCCCTATCGTCTCAAATACAGACGCCATACATTTTGTGATACATTACCATCAACAAGAAATTGAGTTAAACAACCTTACATTCACTTGTGAGTTACAATATCACTGACTGATCCGATTTTTTCACTACATAGTGAACAGGGCTGTCAACGAACATTCGGATTCGTAGGTTTGTACATAATAAAAATAAACCTCTAACGCACTCCTGTCTGTGGTCATCAGACAGTAAACATTTGTTAGACAATTCATAAATGTAAACGTTTTCAGGTGTAGAGAGAGAAACAATGGCGAACCTCATTTCATCATCGAATAATTAGAAACACTGAAGCAGTATAGTGATACTACCGACAAACAGGCGTACAGACAGACATACACATCTGGTGGTATGTGGGAATGTGGTAGAGAGATAACCAAGGAAATTGCAATACTGATTGATTATCACACATATGCCGTTCGAGTAAAGTTATGGACATTTCAATCGAGTCAGTTGTGACTACAGGATGAATAGATTCTGAATGAGAAGAAGTTCTGCCTACACAGTAGCCTGCTTATCTGAAATACAAGTTTGAGAGTGATTAATGAAAGAAGGTCTTCTCCAATAAGTGATCAAATATGTGGGAAACGTTTTAGGTTATAACTAACATATTCGTGATTCAGTAAGAATTGATGATAGTTTACCCTATGGTATGTTCTTTAACGCATTAAGATATCCACCAACGTCATGTTCTAACCAGGACGACATGCACCCCAATGAGCCAAATTCGGGAGTGTGGAAGCGCTTCTGTGTGAACCTGAATGAGCTACCTTACGACAGTAATATGGACGTGCATAATGAAGTCTGTTACGTAGTCCGAATTCGCGAAATCCATTGAACTGGTCACGGTTAACCAAGGAATGTACTGCGTACCAAGAAGATTCCAAGAGTCGCCTGAGATGCGTATTGAAAGCACAAACGAAGTATGATTACTAAAAAAATTAATAGTCCGAGTTGGACCAAAAACCTTAATCCAAAGAAAGCCGAAGTACTGACTGACAGGTACACCTGCACTCCAAAACGTGTGTCCTCGCAAGTTTCATGGAACATGCCATTGTTATAAATCACAGCGATGTAGAATTCAATTTCAAACTGCATTGGTCTACTGGAGCCACGTAAACCACACCGAGTAAGAGCACGTCAACAAACAGGATTGTGGAACCGCCTGGTCGGTTTGTTATCTTGAAAACGACTGGGCTAGCTCAGTGGGTCATCGTTGCAAGCACACATCACAGATTAAGCAGACTGAAACTCTGGCTCACCAGTGGTGTCCAAACTCAAACTACTCACTGTGTTCGAGATGTTAACTGGAATGGCTGTCTACCTGTGCCTGCAGTGATAATTCACTAGCTCGCGCTCAACGAAATTTGGTTCATGATGCTGCTGGTGGCTCATAATTACTCGACGTCCATTTTGCGGTCTGCATTCGACATTGCACTAATGACGATTAGATAACAGAAGTAATTATGGCACATAGCGTTTCGTGCACTAACGTAATTCAGTACAAACAGCTTTTTGAGGTAAAAGCAGACCAAGATATAACCACATGATTTGCTCATACACTGTATATGGAAAAACGTATAACAATCGATCGACTGGAGCTTAATGTCAATGAGAAAGCCCATTAATAATGGCCCAATAAGTGGGTCAAACATGATAGCAGTCATAATATGCGCAAACAATGAGATAACAGCACAAGGAGGTCGTCGCAGTAATCGACTACTTTGTTGACCGATCGTATATACAATGAAGAATAACAGCGGGTAGACAGGTCAAGTTTTTGAAGAAGTGAAAGAAAATGCGGATGTTATGTATATACTGGTTTTCCTGCATTAAACATGAACATAGAAAAACCGAAAAGACAAACTAAAAACGATCCACATTATTATGTCCAAACAGTTGCACACTGGTTCACTTGTACCTCTAGTGAAAATCCAACGGGGCATGAGATAGTCAAAACAACACAAACGAGCACTGTCCGATTTCTCACAGTAAAAGCACCGTAAATTGCACTAAAACCGCGAACTAGAATAAACTATTAAGTAATAAATACCTTTGTAATTGTTTCGAAAACTATCTGCATCTTCTGAGCGTGGTAAGAACAGTGCGAAGAAAATACTGTCAACAGTAGAATGGCATCCACTCTTAGAGACAAAAAACATGGGGACCACAAAGAACGATAATAAGAACACTTGACAGGTGGCACTGTTAAGGGATGATTACTGAAGAAATCTCAACTGGCCAGTCCCCATACACATGGAACCATATTCCACTTCATACCATTTCAACGGTTATGGGTGAATAAAAGAAGAATCAGAGATTATGTGTGATTCTCCTGGCACCAGTGTGATGTCCAATGTTCGAGGCATATCGTATCACAAGTTAAATGTCATCTGTCTATCGATTCACACAAGAATAACCCAAATCGAATCGAAATGCAGCCGTATATCAGCTGGCAGGATCGTGATTATAGATCGATAGTTTAACGATCGGTTATTTCATCCCATATCTTATACACCCACTGCTTGAATTAGAATGCAAGAGGCAAGCATCTACAGTTGGGTTCAGATAGATAAAAAGAACATCGGAATTAAAATGACTGGCTCAAATACCAAAAGCCGCCGTCAAAATGCTTAGGTACGGATGTGAAATTCGAAGCATTAAGGTCCTAATCGAGCACTGCATGCACCATGTACACGAAAAATCTACCAAACAGCCGATAAGATATCGAATGAACATCCGAGATCAGCTGGTTGACCAAGGCCGTCGAGTGTAAATGTAATCACAGGCAGTTTCTGTTTGAGTACATGCGGTGAATTTCATAAACCGTCCTTAGATCACAGGACTAACGGACATCTCATAATTGGCACGGGTTTATAGTAGCATCCTTATCCAGGAAGCATCTACAATGAGCAGCATAGCTGCCATACGTTTGACTGAATAATGAGATGAATAAAAAATGAACCTGTGGTATTTTCAGTAATGTGGCTCACGATACGATAGATCAGTAAACCTTTTGGGATAACTTGCATCATCATATCATAACAGCCATGAACCTGACCAAAAGGTACTGTAGCTTGGGCCGCCGCTCACCTTAACAGTGACGTGGAATATCCTAGAAGAAAACGCTACTAAGAAGTTTGAAAATTATTAAAACAAGACTAAGTGGAGGGACTAGAAATGTTATAGATACAGGTACGCCATTGACCGCAACACATCACCATTTCGGATAACGTCTCTAACCAGCGGTTTGAGTGATCACGAGCATTCCATCCA
>LUCH01003535.1:60532-72862 GCA_013368495.1 Paragonimus heterotremus
CGAACAATCGCATGAGATGGAGAAAGCCTTTTTTATCTGTGAATAGCAGAAAGCTTTTTTCCCTGATCCATGGTTGTACTGGCTGTCGAGTCGGTGTAAGTGAGACCATATGTGAAAAACATGGTTCACTTATTACCAGTCAATCGCGCCGATTTGACAGGTGAGCCGAACATTTTGAAGAGCAGTTCAGCTGGCCTCAACCAGACCATGTAGACGACTGGACATGAGTGGTCAGTTACTGCGTTCCAGACGGCCCTCAGTCGGAAACAGAAGTGGCCCTGGAGCTTAAGTTATTGAAGCGTAACAAGGCTCTTTGGCCAGACCTCCTCCTTCCTATTAATTTCAAGGATTCTAGAGAGAGGTTGATACCAGAACTGACGAAACTTCTCCAGATGATCTGGGAGGTTGGAGAAATACGTCTTGATTAGTGCCTATTAACAGTACTTCCCGTTTCCAAAACTGGAGCCCGAAATCTACATGGCAATCACAGAGGGATCAGTCTGGTGCTGGAGTATTCCCATTCCTACCGTTTTTATTGCTGACAATCCCCTTGAGATTGTGGTCAGTTTCACATGCTTGGGTAGCATTATTTCATTAGCCTACAATATGACTGATGAGATGTTAGCGAAGATAGCAAAGGCATTAGTTGTTTCGTCAACCTACGTTATCTGTGACCTAGAAAAGATGTTGTGTTGTCGCTGAAAGGAAGAGTATATAATGCTTGTTTGTGTGCTGTTTTACTGTATGTTTCGGAACCATGACCTGTTCGCAACGAGTATATAAACAGATGTCTGATGTTTGACCATCGTTGTCTCCTCCAGTTAGCCTAAAATAAATGGATTGGTCATGTTGGTAATGCGGCCGTTCGCGGGTGCGTATTCCGGAACGCTTGGGATGCGTGACAAATTGGTCAACTAATCATGCTGCACAGTCTGCGATAGTTGGATCCGCATACCAGCTAAGCGTATACCGTGCCTAACAACATATACTGTGGTTGTCTATCACTGAGAATACCACAAGCACGTTGTGTGTAAATGGTGAGAGCTTCAGCGCAGCAGCACTCTGCATGAGAAGACAGACCCTTGTGAATCACTCGGGCTTGATCAAAACCTACGTTGTTATTCTCTGACAGTGCATGTAGTGTGATGGCCGAATCCTTCTCTAGCTTCTTAAGTTGATATGCATCCTTAGGAGGAAACCTCGTGTGCCTCTTGTGTTCGGCAACACGTTAGTCACCGATCAAACCGGGATCCACGATTGTGCACAACGTACCGGTATTCATATGAAATCCTAATTCAGACTATTCTAATTGAAATAAGAACCCATATCGCTTTTTACTGACCGTCCCGTCTCACGGCCACCGCAGTGAGCCAACGGAAGTGAAACTGTCACGATCAAATTGGGAGGTATGCCAGTTGTAACATGAATACTGCCGTATCAAGTTGCATGTTCAAAATAACGACTCAAGAGATGAGAAGGGAGTAGCTTATATATGCAGTAACAGCATTCAACAAGCGCAGCATGCGACAACGGTAATGGTAGACTGCACAACATTCAAAAAAATTCTGAGCTCAAAAGTTAAATGTAGCAAAAATAGGAAAGATCTAGCGTCATGCATGATGCTGAGGTTCACCGCGAAAACGTGTGAACCCAGTGTACTATAATCCAGAGGAAAAGGGAAAAAAGATAAAACGACAAAAGTAAACTCTCGGAGGAAACAACGAATAACCATCTGAAGCCTAGACGGCAGTCACACACACGCCTTTGTCCTTCGAATTTGGCCGCAGTGGTAGTACACCACGAGTGGGAACCGGCATATGATTGCCATGTTTATCCACATTCGATGGTGGAAGCGAGTGATTAGTTCTGGAGAAGTGATCGCTGGGAAGAGGTTGTTTTTCAATCAGAGACGGAGCAGTGGCTAATGCAGGTGATTTTCCACCGTCCTGATCGTTGAGTTCAACTTTCACAGCATCACTGTCGTGGTTTTTCTTCTGAGTCTTTTCCGCACGTGGTTTAATATACATCGACCACAGCTGAGCTAAAATCTCTGAGGTAACTACTTCACCGGCATTGTATGAGAGCATGCGCAGAAGAAAAACGCCGTCTCGGCGTAAGAAAGTTTTCGAGAACTCTTCAACAAGAGATTTGTCCGCCGACCTGTACACATCAGCTAAGATGAGGTATTTTCGAACAACATCGATCCCACGTGTCCGGCTGAGTGAGAACAAGCTCCATCGAAACAGACTGAAGGTAGTCACAGTGGCTACGAACAGAACCCACCACCACAGGAATATGTAGATTTTCTCGTTCAGCATATTCACCGGCAAAACACATTGAGCAGTGACCGTGTTCGTTTTCGTGCCCAAGTGTTTAATTGGCACGTAACAATAGGCAACGCGAGGGAACACTAAAGTGGATTTCCAATCGAGGCCGTTCAGAATGCTGGTCAAAATGGCCACACCAAACATAGCCTGAGTGTGGGTGAATCCGAGAAAATGCTGCATCATAAACAGTTGCCCAATCGCATTGCTCAAATACAGCAACTTCATGAACAGATATGACAGTGATAGGAATGTGCCACGATGATGATTCAAACTGAACAGACAAAGAACATGTTTCAGATACGAGCAACACAGACTGGTCAAGCTTCTGTGTTGAACCGGGTCATCTATGCCTGATGTCTCCAGAGGCTGATCCTTCAAATTAGATTCAGACGATTTCTGCGCACCTGCCAAATCGATCGATTTGTGCGGTCGTAGAGTGGGTTCGGAGGTCACAGTTGAAACCTGTCCAGTCCGGACAGTCTGTAACTGAATGTATCGATCGCGTGAGATGGCACGTCTCAACTGGTGCTGGGTGGACATTAAGGTACGAAAATGGGGAATGACATGCAAGCATGTGCACTGACACAGATCAACGTGTGACGAAAATGCACCAGTGGACGAGAATCACGAACGTAGGACACACAAGAAATAGTAATTAAACGAAAAACAGGCAGACACACGCAAACATGGTACAACACCGAGTGGAACACAGATGTGAAAGACACCGAAAATGATGAGACATCAAAGACATCTGATGGCATGCACGAGCAAAAGAAAATAAACACAGCAGGCCACAATAAACGTAAAAGTTGATTGCGTTCCTGAAAATTACGAGAAGTAGTCATGCAGAGGGAATAATTCAAATGTCTCAAATGTCCTCTCACACCTACCGCATGGGACCGCGGTCTTCCGTCAAAATGCCCCCAAACATTTGCAGAGGTCCTATACACCGACCACTTGTGACACGAGTCCTCAAAGTGATAACAGGAACCTAACGCCTGAGATTGTTAGTAGATCGGGGACAACTGGCTGAACACTTAAGGAATCTGGAAGACCGACCTTCTGGAAGATCGTGTACGCATCACCTACCCAAACGAGCAAAGACCGAGCATCATCTCAAGGAAACAGGATCCAATGACTGACTTTTGGATATCAACACACGAAAGAGAGGTTATAAAGCACTTGTCTGCTTCCGCCTAAGCATTCGAATAAGGTTCAGTTTACAACCAACACAGTTGGCACTGAGCCCATCTTCAAGTTTGTATAGTACAGTCATTGTTACGACTGCTCCTGTCGACGTTTGGGTGACGTTACAAGGTCCAGTCAACGTGTGACTGCGTACGCTACGTAACAGCAAGCACTCTATACCGGAAACTTAGCACAGGCTACTTAAAATCAATAGTAGTGATCAGACAGTTTCATTTAGAATAAACCCAAAAGTCCGGTTCAGCTAAAATGGCGGTGGGTAGTGTCAACAGTTAGGGGAATAACAGCTGTTTTAAAAATACATTACTTCTAAAAATTCCCCCATTCTTGTGAAGGAGCCCAAAATAACAGCTGAACCATCGTAACAGTGACCTAATAGGTGGATGAAATGCACCTTTCGGAAGGGTCACTGTTTGAAGTCACTGTACACTCTCGTCTCCTTGAGTTATTCGTTCTCAATTCGAAGAGTTAATGAAGAATATGGACCAAATAAAAACATGCACAACATTTAGATTGACTAAGAGTTCCCTCTCCGCACTAAGGTGACTGATAAAACGTCTGCGCAGTACAGAGTTCTACAACAATGCTGTAAGCATGTTGAATAAACTGAATGGTCAGATTGGTCGGTGTAGAATGCGCTGCGCACCTTCAAATGCTGAACGATACTTCAACGCTGGGTGTTCCTACTCCTACATTCCCCATTGCAGACGATGCACTAAACGGTGGACCGTCCCGCCTATCTGAATATTACTAGCTCGGCAAACTGACATTGTTGAGAAGAGATCCGCAAGAATAGAGGGCATGAGCTGCTTTTGCAAACTTGCAATTTAAAAGATGTCCGATTGCTATTGAGAGAATGTGCGACGCGTTTTGAGCTGTGGTTTAGAAACGTGACGTAGTAGCAAGGAAAATGTGAACGGATTCGCAATGTATGGTCATCGCTGTCTCTGCCAATTGGCTCACATCAAGTGGAATGGTCACGTGAGCATGGCGACTGCTCTTCGGCGCGCTGCAGCTAACAGTATGCAAGTATCCACAACATTGCTCTTCTATGCGAGCTTATTACGTCCAGGTTTCTTTTCCATTTTTCACCTCAAAACGTTATTTTTTCTAAGGTATTCTGTCATCGATACGGTGAACAGTGATCCGAACCATAACACTGTTTGGTCGAGCACGTTGCCATTTATGAATGAAGAAAAGAAAAAGTCCATAAAAGAGGGGCTTGTAGGTGGCACTGTTAGCTGTGCAAAATTAATCCGTTTTACTCCTCATTCAGCCATTATTTTCAAGCTTCTCCCGAACAGTGCACTGATAACGTCACTTTAACAAACTCACACACAACAATCCTAACGCACTGATCATGCGTATTCGTATGTATACACAACCTGAAATACTGATCAAGAGCAGCGTTTCATGACCCCTTGTCCAGTGCCATTTCTTCCTTTTTCTTCCGCTAACAGTTCAACCACAGACATCATCATCTTGGTCATCAAAAAGACAACAACTCATAAGTGGTTCGCCTTGACACTTAACTGTCACACAACCATGAAGAAAAAAAGCAAACCGTACATAAGTAAAAAGATAAAGAGAGGGGATGTAACTACTGGAATTAATTCAATCCGTATTCAAATATCCAACATCACGATGCCCACACCTTACAAACAAAAAAACGACCTAAAAGCGAAAATAAGACGTCACTGGAAGCTTTCTTGGAGCCTTCATTGCCCTGAGCAATTAAATGCACTTACTTCACAAAACTGGCCAAACAGAGACAACAACCACGTCACAGAGCCCGATCACCCGCCGTCACAGTTAAATCATCCAGCCACCGACTCCCTAAATCGCGAGGGCTTCAGTTTGGGATAAGAGCACGACCTATAGTGGTCAACCCCTAGGTGGACGACTTCATTTCTCTAAGACAGGTCAACATCTGTCCACCGTGCACCTCATACCAGTTGGCCGCGGTATCGAAGATAGTGGTCGATGTCGCAAACGACTGGCTGGCATTGTTAGCATGCGGCCTAACCGTCTAAGTATGTGCAATAACAAAAATAAAACAAAGGACTTTGTTCAGCTCTTACTATCAAAAACCTAACTTCCTTGTAGCTTACGTTATTATCACTCAATGCGAACGGCCGAACGCAGGCATCGATAGTCAACTAGCTAAAAACCATGCTCAGTCGACTCAATGGAGACAGTAACTTCAACCCAACCGAGAAGTCCTGATCACGGGGTCATCGATTGGATAGAACAGAGTGATTCTGTTCATTCTCCTTTCGAAATGATCAGGCAAGCTGAACACTATTCAAATAAGGTTGCGATTGAGCGTTTAGATTTGATTATTCGGTCACGCCAATTGTGAGGTTGCTGGCGTTGTGGTTAACACGTTACTCTCACAAGCACGAGGATCGGAGTGCAAACTCCGATCCAGACAAGGATATGCACTACTGATGAGCTGTAATAAGAGCGAAACTCGTCTTCTGCTTCCTTTTGAAGTGGGCCGGCCGAAAGGCTTATCTGAATGCGAAGGCTGCGATCAAGTATGGGTTGTGTTCAACTTTGAAATATCCAAAAACGGTTCACATCTTCAATTCTGAGTAGCCAAATGTCACAGTCGTAAACTAACACACCCTTAACAATCGTCTTGTGTACGGGCCCTTGAACTTCAGAGAGATACTGTCCTGTCGTCACAGATGTCTCCTACTGGAATATACCTGCCTAGCCTAGGCGATACGAACATTTACTTCAGCCAGTACAACTGCGCCACTGTTGATACAACTTCCTGAGTACACAAGCCGGTCAACAACCTCCATAATTTCACTATCCAACATCAGCCCAACTTAAACACAGCAGTCCTGTAAAACCACTCTGAAGTATTAAGCAGACGCGAAATAGCGCCTGTTGTGTCCTGTTAAATATAGTACTATTGGTTAACTGTACCTGCCTTCTACATTCACAACACAACGATTGCATAGTCTACTCCTTTCAGTACACGAGCTACTTTATTAACAACCCTGTAGGATTTACGTGACACAACAATTGGTGTCGCGGACAGTGGAATTAACGATTTTTTTTGTGCCGTCCCCTTCAAGTTATAGGTGTTTCCTTGATGCACAGCCATCAGCTTTTTCGTGGCTAGAGTGGAGGACATCCATCCTGGACTATATTGAAATACTTTAGTTATTCCACACGTCTACGAAGTTCTGAGATGAGGAAGACAAAATTACTGCGACATTATTTGGGCGATGGAGAACAGGTGTTTTGATGCACAGTTTACAAACAAAAGCTATTGTCGAAGTGATGTTATCATCACGAGATCGGTCCTGAGGTGATAGTCTAAACTGGTCACGGGATTCGGTGCGATTTGTTGGGCTCAGATTATCCTATGAAACGATTATTCACACCCAACGCTGTTTGTCTATAACCACTGTGACGATCACAGACGTTCTAGTGAGTAACAAGGGGCCACACAACATGTTATTTTTCCAACTTACTGCAAATTAACTGTGCCGGGAGTTGATTAACATGGTTGAATCAGAACAACCGAAATCAGACGTGGAAACCGCTGACTTCAAGACATCCAGAAGTGCGGTAACCTTTTAAAGGAGGTTAGACGCTGGCTTTTCCAAAATTTCTCCAAACCCTAGCTGCCTATCAGCGCAACCCTTATCGTGCAGTTATTATACCCCTAACAGTGTGTTCACATGTTTTTTGGGGACATTCAGTTACGCTTTGGAGATGCATGTGCCGACACTATCATACATAGTGCTTCAACTGGAGTTAATACCAGGACTTACGCAAAATGAGCTTATCGTACTGATGTTGACCCTCTGCATCGAACATGTGTTGTTGAATTCAGATGTATTATCTTATCCTGTACGCCGACATGAAAACTACTTTAAACAGAACGTTGGACGCATTCCTTTTGACTGTTGACTCATGCCAACTGTCAGTGTATTCAAGGTAGTCTGCTCTACCGTTTTGCCCACCTGTTATGCCCTAATGTTTCACCCATCCACATCACCGGTCCGCTCCACTTTATCGTACGAGAGGGGTTATGCGTTCTGTTAAGTGCTCGCACGTGGACAGCGTAAACGTGCATGCGCAATGGGCCTGGTTGCACGACTCACCATTCATGGTACGTCAGTGTGCCCGTAATCTTACACTTGTCTATGTTTGACTGAACTGGGTCATGTGACTTTCCTGATTGGACAATTGATCTTTAGCCTGTTAACGATTGCATGTTGTCGTACGGTCTACCGTCTACCGAGGTGAAAGATGGCAACTAGGATTGCTGATGCCGAGAGATCAAGAAAGCGGACAGCTCGTTTACGTTTGAGAAGTCATTTAGATGGGAGAAAAAGGTGAACTGTTCACGTTAAACCTCGCTGCAAAAATGATGACATCGATGAAATTGTCATTCAAGTCCGTCAATCGCCAACTGTTTGGAAGCAACGCCACATTACGCACGCATTGACTCAGACGTGTGAGACTGATTGAGAAAGACAGTTGATGACTGCAACAATGCAGACAAGCGTTCAGAAAAGCCCGTTCAACAGACATTTGTTGTATGGAATGAAAGGCCGAGCACATTTGTGGTATAAAAAGAGGAACAGAGAAGACCAGTAAAAACACTAGTTATGTAACTTGTCACCGAAAAAATGCTCTTTTCAGTTAATCACACTGTGACTTAAGTGAAAGCTTCCGACAACTTATGAAAGAAAGTCATTTGCATACAGGACAGTATATTCAAATAATCACAGCTGACATGAGCTTTACCAAAAGGTACTGTGGTTTGGCCTCCATTGGCCGCAACAGTAATGTGGTAAGAGAACAGAATTACCTAAAAAAAGAACCAAGGAAGTAAGACTGCGGTTACCATCAAGAAGAGTGGTTTTTGACCAGCGATTTCAGTTACCACAAAGTCCCTAACCAAGCTGGCGACACTTATCCACTTCCGTCAAAAGAATAAGTAGAGTCTTCATAATTCGTGAATATGTCTTTGTTTGGTCGACCCGCAGTCTTGCACGACTGTCGGCAATTTCACTAAGTAATTCCAGGTGGTATTAAGGTTCAGCTGGCATGTGGAGTACGCAATTCAAACGTGGCACTGTGTGCAATTTAATTGTTTCATCAGCTGCCCACGTACCACAAGTTTTCTGAAATACACCACTGCGGACTACCGCGTTGCTTATGTGATCCTCTTGTTTGATGTGGTCTAACTGATGGAAATAACAACCGATAAACACAATAAATCTGATAACTCCACCACGAACAGGTCATGCAACCGAATCACGGAGTAAAATAGGTTGAAAGCGAGCACCATATAGCCTTCCTCTCAGAGACTACCGGACGTTTTTTGGACGTCATAGATGATGTAGATTAGCGAGAGCAACAGATGACAAAGCAGTTCATCATTATCTTTTACATGGATAGTCAACGTGTTACGGATTTTCCTCTGTTGTGCTGACTGTTCCAAATGTTCGCTGAAAACCTGTCTGTGAGACGAAGACACCCGGGTAGTACACATTCGAGTTTAGACATAGGTTATCACAACCTATTCCACTTCTGTTCATCTTTAAATAAGGTACCTTTCTATATTTCTTACGGTTGTACGACAGACGATCGATGGGTTTTTCAATTACAGATGTGTTGCTGTCTATGGGTTTGCTATTATTACCACTCCTGTGAGAGCAGAGTGCGAAAGAATACAGCTTGACGTGAAACTATTGCAAACCAACAAATGGTAATGGATACTCATAAGCTCATACCTTTCGAAACACAACTGAAAGGTAAGTAGAAATGTAATGAATAATTAAAGTGAAAATTAAGCTGGTCTTGCAGGGAGTTTGTGAAAATGCGAACAAAATCGTGCTCGGCCCTACATAGTAATCTAAATGAGACCACAAGCTACTTTAATACACCTCCATAGTTGTGGGTTCATTTAATCATCAACAGAAAAAACAGTTCGATGTCAACTGTAATGAATCGTTTCAAATGTATCTAATCTGAATTAACAGCTAGTGCCTTTTGGTTGAGGTTGCGAGCGCGTATTCTAATTGCGAATGGAACGGGCGTCAGCAAAGAGACAAAGGCCGCAAAATAGCTGACAATGGTTCGAAACTAGATCAGCTTGCCGGAAATGCAAGTGTGCGTAGTAAACAGGTCTTCACGCCTGTGGGGCAAATGCTCATCACTACTATCGATCGTATGATAGATCTAACCAAACCACCGGAATCAAAATTTTAATAAATTTAATATGAACACAACTCAGATTGTTCAACCATTTCGAGCAAAAAGAACACCTACTCCACTAACATCAAAAGATACCTCTATGCATCAGACAAACATTTCGAAGGATGGACATCCTCTGTGAACAACAAACTGGCAGATCTACATGTGATTCCTCCTATGAGACGCTTAGAATAGCAAATGGAGAAACATTAAACAGATGTTAATGAATAGAACTGTTCGTAAACATATGCCGGTTGTCTAAGGCCATAACGGGGCAAGACAGGAAACCAGAGTTGACAGAAAAATTTCACGGGAAATTTGTCAGCTTTCAGTGTTATGATAAAATCTCATGAAAAGGAAGTCTAGTTGGCCTCACACATCTCACTCTCTCAAAGAGTAAAACAGAGTCAAAGTACATCACCATCATCATTATTATCCCGTGTGCTGACGGTTTGATGCTGCTATAGATATTCAATAAATCAGGTCACCAGAAAGCTCATACAAAAATACCGCAAGTTCAGAGGCCATAAAATTCAATCTAACACCAGTCAAAAACTTTGAATGATCACCACAAAACAAAAACCAATTCTAGTTCACATAAGAACGATTAACTACCTTCCAAATGCCACGCTTGAAGCAGAAGCAAATGCAGGTTTGTTACTATTAGAATAGGAAGTAGTCCCTACAGGCCACCCTCCAACTTATGGTAATAAGAACGTTCACATTGTCGTTAAAGGCTATGGTTCTTCAGGACATTGTCAATTCAACTGAGTACAACACAGTGTTCAAAATTAATCAGAATCGACTGAAGCAGTTAGGAGTTACGAAACTCCGGAGGACACCTTTAGAACAACAAAATTAAACAAAACAACCTTTCCAGTTTGAAATGTCTCAACGTCACTTTCGCCCCGTCTATACGTCAGTTTAAGAGGTGCAAAGGGGGTTTCTTTATAGGGTCGCACGGCTAACGTGCACTTGAGGAAGCTGACAGACAGCTCTTATGGATTGAAAGGGTACCGATCCGCCGGGTGCCTGGACCCAGTAGCCGGGCTGACGGGGGCGCAGGCTAACACGTAGCGGTGAGCACTCAGCACGTAGGTGTGTCGTACCATGTAAAACGCATACAGACACCTCTGGTAAAAGGGGCGTCTGCATATGGGTACATGGGCAATCTCTCAGGTTGGCACAGGTTTCGGTTGCTGCTGTCATCGTCCAAACAGCCAGGTGAGTCGGGCAAGCCCTGTCTCGGATGTTATGGCGGTAACCAACCTAATCAGCCTGGGAGCTGCCATGACAACTGAGGGTACGACCGAAATACTCAGGGTCATCGAGTGATCGCGGTCTCTGGGGCCGGGCAAATAGTACAAGATAGGTGACAGACCACTGAAGGTCTCCTCTGGCTTTGGGTGATGATCTAGGCGTAACTCATACGAGACAACCCGAATCAGGTGAATGGGGTAGGTATCCGTTGTTTATTGTCGGAAAAGTACGACTGAGAACAGAATGGTCGCAGTTAATCGCATTCCGATACCACGGCTGGTCGAAATAAGGATGGACACTGGCAGTGGTTGACAGTATGAAAATGTGCCAACCGGTAGCTTATATTCAACCAGCCACACAATTCACAATAGAAACCGGCCACTGGATGCACATCATTTATTCCCCTGGCTTCTGCTGAAGAGACTAAATAACCACCGACTCTACGTAGTTCAGTTTCCTCCGCGTTGTTCTTTGCTATTGGTGTTCTCAATCGGATAACTCATGTATAAGTGGAAATGCGTTTCTCTGTTCAAGAATGCGTGCGATAACCTATTAACTGGAGCTAACAAGTACTGTCTCCTATTGAAACGATCAGGCGACCTGGTCAATACTCACACGCGAAAGCGGTTGAAAATTCAGACATAACTCCGGGAGTGCTTGACACGGGGTCAATGGCGTAGTGGAAAACAAGGTTAGACTGTGGCCCGGGTTTAAATCTCTTAACAAACTCTGCCGAGAGCGAAACTCGAGTTTAGTGTTGATTTAAAAAAAGGGTCGGTGGAAGGTCTATCTGATGCTGCTGTCAAAGCTGCTATCAAACACAAATGACATCCAACTTAAAAATCAAGTAATTTCGACAGAAGAACATGAAGCTAGCTCATTCACCCAGATACGAAAACTCAAGAAAAGAGCTACACAATGCCAAAAATTGCAACAAAACGATCCAGAGTATCACGAGATATTGGTTGTCAAACAATGTTATTTGTCGTTAGCCATATATTCGAAATTGTACGAGTAGATCATGTGAAATGCACATGGAAGGTCGACGTACACCACTACTTCGAAGAAGTGAGTAGAGAACAAGAACCTGTCAAGTATGATCCGCGTGGGCTAGCCGACAGCTAGCCAAAAGCGAATATAATCCTGCATATCTCTTAGTGTTCTTATTTGATTTAGGCACAGTTTTCACCAATGCACATCTCCTTTGGTGACCTATTTGAATAGTCAAATTTTTTCGGAGGAATAAACCTTATTTTTTCACGGGAGGTACTGTCGGGGAAGAACTCAATTCCCCGAAAATACC